>JARFOD010147469.1:0-12706 GCA_031763545.1 Mopalia muscosa | reverse complement strand
GAGACAATTAACTACTCCTGTCCAACAAGTCCAATTTAAACCCAGTTACATACTTACAAGTCTTGTTTGAACTACTAATGTACCATTCAACTGAACAAAACATAAGTGGTGTTGTGGAGAGAATTTCAGTACAGTTTTTATTTCCTGAAAGTTTCTTAGTCAAGGAATGTAGATTTGTGTCTAACACTGCACACAAAATTCCTAAAAAATGTTGATAAAACTATGCCATAATGTTATTAATAAGGATTCTTCTTTAACTGTTCAAGATTTCCCAAAAATGGTTACGGAATAAGTATTGCCTCAGAGACACATCACACCTTCAAATCGAACTGACCGCTGGTTTATTATTTGAGATTATTTCTTACCTTATTCTTTAAAATATAAGGTATTTTTTTTCTCAGTGTAAGGTATTGCTACTGATATCAAAACAGTTGTGTGGAAATCAGCTTCGGTCCTGCATAACACCAAATAACTTCATTCTTATTGTAAAAAATATGTCACAAAATATCTGACATGTAATGTATCAATGTACTAAATAATCACTTAAATAGTTTAAGAAGCTCAGTTTTTAGAGTTCTCATCGCTATTTGTCTCAATGTTTAAAAATCGCAGTTTTCTCTGGTTATATGATACTACTTTGTTAACAACATTCGTTGCCTCTATCTGAGAACAAATACAAAAAAATACAGATTCATTACATTTTTCTGATGACGAACACAACTCCATCTTTTGAAAGCAGCGTGTTTGCATGCATTTAATCCTTTTTTAGTCTCTTTTTATGATCCTCATTTTTTTATCAGTTTCAAGGCGATACATTTCGAGTATCAAGTCCTGATGGAACTCTGTTAAGCGGTAGTACTGATATCCTGACCCGACCATGATTATATAGCCCCCTGAGAGAAGAAATCAAAGCAATCAAGGCAAAATCTTCCAAGAAATGAGAGAGAACTGCTTCATAGACCAACTAAATGTCATAAAATGTAGTCTGATAATTAACCAGTGTCAGTAAGTGAGTGACTGATTGATTAATTGGTGTTTTACCTTATGCTTATATGCTTATAAGGGTATATAACTTACATGACGACTGTGTATTCCAACATTAATTGACCCTGGCATAACTATGATGTAAAGCGTTTCCATAATGTTGGGATGGTAGTTTTCCTCCAGTGTTAAGTAAATACAGCATTGCTACGTTTCAATCAAACTGCCATATGCCAGAGAGACAAAACTAGTTTCAGTCAAATATATATATTATCGATATAGTTTCACCAATACAAAATCGAAAACAACAAATTTCGTGTCCACAAATATGATTTCGAAGCAAGAAACATAACCGGTGACATTTTTTTGTGAACTACTATATCGAAGCACAGCAGTACAAAGAATCGCAGCTCTAAAAAAGATGAATATGCGAGAAACACGACTGATCAAAAAGTTTTAGAGGTCGGACCTGTTTTTATGATCCGTAGCATTTCTCGAATTGAGGCTGCTGGAACGTGATTTGCGGCAAACAAACCCACACTGACTGCCACATCGTAAGTTCCTGTAAATATATACCATTTTACAATGAAGCAATACAATGACACAACCTTTGCTTTATATAAAATTCCCAGCGACATGGGCTCGCTTTCTTATAAGTGTAGTATTGGACGAATTCCGACAAAATTAAGTTTGTTAAGTCAAATTTATCGTGTTTAACGTCGCATTTCAGGGTATTTTACTTATATATATAAATTGCACTGTTGGTAATTGGAGTATAGAAATATGTAAAGGGGTGTCGTTGCAGCAGTTTCGTTTGTCGTCAAAACGAGCGAGAGTCATGACCTGCGAACTCAATAGAATTGTTGAGCCTGAGTTAGCTAGAGCGCACAATAACAGGGGAGACGACTCTCGAGCCACTGAAGACAGAAGGACTATTTGCACAGTTGCTTATCGTGATAAGCTGTCTAGCTGCCAGGCTATGTTGTCCAATTACATATGCCATGGAAATAATATGCCCATATAAGCTACAAATAAAAGATTGCATTCACAGAGATCAGTAAATAGCAACTGATATTGAATGTAATCTTTGCTTGTTTGTTAATATAAATTTGATCAAAAATTGGTGTGAGTAAAAAAATAAAAATAGGAAGTCACCCAGCAGCCGGTTGCTCAAACTGCTATAATATTTAATTAGGTACTGGATTAGGTAATGGACGTCACTTTATTTTGTAGGCCTGTCTCTAATACCGGATTAGTGATTTAATCTTCAATGAAAATGAAGATGAAAATAATACATACTAAGAACAAATGATACATACATCGCTGATCTGTTGTAGTATTGAAATATTTAATGATACTTTAACATCCCTCAGCTCATAATTTGAGATTTTTGTATTATTGCATACCGGTATTCAAAATGGTGAGACAGGGATCTTTAACTTACAGCAGACCAGATACAAAAAAATAATAATAAGACCGTTAGCTTTGAAGATAAAATATGGCTATATTATTTAAAACATCAGTGTTTTGACAATCAATTAAATAGAGGTAGCTACCTGCAGATGATTAACTGTCTGCCCGCTGTGCATATTCGCGTATCATAGTTTCCGTGTATTGTATAATGAGAATGTATGCTTGGAATTAGTGTTGGCTGTCGTGATTGCTGATGTATATACATGCACTGACGTCAAATGTGGTTTAATAGTGTTAATGTTATTAAGAGATTGATCAAAGTTTGACTGAATTCATCTAACATTTGACACAGTCAGCTAAAACCGAAATCCTTGGCTTAATTAATAAACAAATATATTAAATCAATCAATCGTTCAATAAGTA
Organism: Mopalia muscosa; assembly: GCA_031763545.1. Lineage (NCBI taxonomy): Eukaryota > Metazoa > Mollusca > Polyplacophora > Chitonida > Mopaliidae > Mopalia > Mopalia muscosa. Next base: position 9,889 of record JARFOD010147469.1, on the reverse strand, counting down.
AATAAAAAATAAATGAATGAACAAATAAATGAATGAATCAATTATTAAATAGATAAATAAATTCTGAATGCTTCAGCAGTGAAGCACCCTCCAAAGAAGCAGCAAAATATAACAATGGCAAAATTATTCAATACAAGCAGGGTATGAACCTGCAGGTCCAATGCCTTAACCACTCGGCCATCACAGCCGAAACGCTCAGAACGGAGAACATTAAAAAAGAGACAAACTCACTAATAAACATTATCATTCAAGGGTTAAACATATTATATAAAGCATACATTTTTGTACTAGCTGTTTGCAAAATAAATTCGTAGAATGAGTTCCGTTAAGCTTTCAAGAATAAACGTGAATACGTGAATCAGGTCACTAATAATGTTTCGCTGTGAGAAGGGTTTGAAACCGCGCGAGAATTGTCCATTGGATGTTAAGTCCAACGCCTTATCGGACAAATATATTGATGCAAGCGTGGTAAATATAAGTATGGTCTAATTTGGAGCAATGGAACAAAAGCAGTGTCTTTTCTCATCTTGTCCGACGAGACTCAAAACCGCAATCCCCGGATTAATTAATAAATAAATATATGAAATCAATCAATTAATATGTAAGTAAAAAAATCAAAATGAACTAATTAACGAATAAATGAATCAATGAATCAATTATTAACTGAATAAATAAGTTTATTAATTCAGCTGTGAAGCACCCTCAAAATAAGAAGCAAAATAAAACGATCGCAATTTTTTTTTTTTTTTTTGTATTTTTTATTTTTTTTTTTTGTTGATACTAGCAGGGTTCGAACCTGCGCGGGCATTGTTCTTTATTATCGTAAAGTTATACTACAATACAATAACAGAAAATGTTAGATTATGGTTTAATAAATATTTCTACATTTAATACACAACTATTGAATACAAATAGTTTTTTTATGAGAGTAGTGTTACTCCGAAGAACGAAAGACTTATTTAAGCCTGAGTTAGCTAGAGCACACAAGAACAGGGGAGACGACTCTCGAGCCACTGAAGACAGCAGGACTATTTGCACAGTTGCTTATCGTGATAATACAAGAGTAGTGTAAATCCGAAGAACGATAAACTCATTTCAAACTCAATATTTCGGCGCTTTATTTTGCCCTCATCAGTCTCCTGTTGTTGGCAAAATAACGCGCCGAAATATTGCGTTCGAAATGAGTTTATCGTTCTTCTGAGTTACACTACTCTTGTACTATATTAAAGACTCTCCTGATGATGGCAAAATAAAGCGCCGAAATATTGAGTTAAAAATGAGTTTATCGTTCTTCGGAGTTACACTACTCTTGTACAATTTACTAAGGTGTTCTTCTCGCGAATGTGTTCCGTTCATGACTTCATGTATAAGTTCCTTTGACAAACATGTTCCTTTCCTAAATTTTCTTTTCACAAATGTCTTCGTTTTCTATAGGCATTCTAAGATAACAAATGTGGTGTTTTGAAATTAATGTTCCTTTTAGCAAGGTGCTCCTTTTACCAATTTATCCCTTTGCAGGAATGGAAATAAGGGCTGATGATCAATAATTACTGATCAAAGTCTGATAATAATGAATTCATATTCAGTGACCTCTTTATGTTAAAAAAGAACAAGTACCATTTCAAATTCGGAACTTGGTTTAAAATTACCCAATAAAAATATTCACCCGTTATTTCAAACAATGGAGCTGGCCCTATCAACAAAACTCCAAAATTAGTTAAAATGTGGTTCATTTATGTATCTTAAATCAATTAAAACATTTGGAGATCAGTTGCTCGAAAGATGATAAGGGGCTAACACCATATTAAATCCCTAACACTGGGTAAGAGATGGACCTACAACGCGGAGTGACATCATCTAATAGAGGATTAAATTTTTTAAAATCGCTTCAAGCAACCGGCCCCTGGTCTATTATGTGTTTTAAAATTTCTACCTATATCTACATGAACACACAGGGGATCATATTACCAAAGCTAAAGACACTCCGTTTTTCAGTTTCCCAATAATCTCCGAGCTAAGGAGCAACATGAAGCTGATCTGTTTTTGATGTCTTTGCACTAAGTCCTGTGATTGTCCTGTGATTGTCCTGCACTTGACCTTTCTGGTCTTTGTTGGTCATTCCCTTACCCAATGGATTAGCATGCCATCATGTGAGTGAAATAACCTTAAGTATGGAATTAACACCAATCAAACATAAAAAAACAGCTCTTAGGCCTTTATACTCAATAATTAATTATATCACTTGGTCAGCTACTAAAACCTGAAAAAAAACCATTTATTTCAAACTTTCATCAGTATTAATCACAGTCAATTAGAACATGCAGGATTTTCTCTGTATTCATTATTAATTACACATTTTGACTTACTACAACTTGAATCCATAACAAATTGCATATAAAATTAATCTTGCATATATTTACATTAAAAATCATTGCCAACTGTACTTATTGTACAGGCATGAATGTAACTTTATTAGAAGATGTAGAATAAACTTATCAGGATTTACAAGGCCTTTAGTATACCTGTCTCTAAATTCATAAATAAATACTGGAATATAATATAAATATTATCAGATAAACACTACAGTTGTTGAATACACATGTTGACGCTATAAAGCAGCCCATGTGTAGTTTTTATATAATAGAAACAGTGTTTTAAGAGATATAGCCTCAGGCCAGATGTAAACTGAAGCAACATTTGCATGCAGTGTCAATTACACCTTTATAGGTTTAGCTAAACTTTTCATGTTAAGTGGCTTAACGGCCTTTATTTAGTGCACAAGTATATATAACATCCATCTACCTGCTTGATTAATCTTAGAAAACACACCTGTACATTTTAATAAACTTTAAGGCTAAATAAAAAACATTAATTTTTTTTCTTCGATTTATATACAAAATTGGAAACCTCATAAAGTTACATGGGAAATCTACAAAGTCATTGTCTATATAAGTTCAACTTTTTTTTTTTCTTTGATTTTACCAGATCATATATGACACATATTTGGAAGTGGTCACGAAAGAAACGGAGAAGAAAAGCAAAATGAACTTGATTTGACTTTATACCTTTATGCTGGAGGCTAAATGTCAATCTTATATCAAACTCTAATTTAATAAGGTACAGTTTGAAAAGTTACTGTAGTAAAAACTAGTATTATTATAAACTTATAAATATTTTTTAAATGTCGAGTCTAAGGCAAGCACCTGAGACACATAAGTATATACATAAGTTTATTTGATTGGTGTTTTAAACCATACTGTATAATAAACACACATTTAATCCCTTAAAACTGGTGGGTAATTTCTTTTTACATTAAATAAAATATTGACCTAAACTATTGCAAAGTACTACATGTTCTACCCAAACATACCCTTAATCACCTCAAATTTCTTTTATGAACAATTCTTACCTTTTTTTGTTAGTTTTGACAATATTACAGCAAGTTATCAAAGAAATTTCTGTTTTCTGACCAATACTGATGTTTTCTAATCAAATGGATAAATTCACGGTCTGCCTTTCAGACACAGCTTATAATGTCTTAAACAGCTTCCAAATCAGTAATCTTATGGATGATCTTGAGGTGATTTAGGCCAGTTTTCATGACATAGAACAGCAAGCATGAATAACATTATTTCTTTTCCATTCACTCTAGCCATATAAAAAAAAAGCCCAGTTATATATTTGTTATAATCCTTTCTCTGCTTGATTGGGCTGACTTATGTCATACTTAAGGTTATTTCACTCATTTCATATCATTACATGTAATCCCTATAAAAATAACATCATTCTTAAGATTTACATGGCAAGACCAAATAATATTAATTACCGGTACAGTACATTCCATTAAACTATACTGAATTTTGAAAAACTGGTATATTTGTTTATCGTTCGTAGGTTTCATTTGGCTGACTTATGTCATACTTGTCAAGTTATTTCACTCGTCTGACTGCCAGGCAGCAAAAATGGTTAACGGAAACCATCTCCAAAGTCAATAGCAGGAAACGATGACAAGACATGACAGCCACAAGCCCACAACACACGATGACAAGACATGACAACCACAACACACGATGACAAGACATGACAACAACAACACACAAGACAAATGCACCGTAACAAATGAATTTTATGCTCTGCCTTAGCTTAAGAAGCACCAGGGGACAGTAGCTCCAAAAAGTATTAGATGCAAAAACACCGGATTAAATCTCTAATAGTAGATAAACACTTTAACATGCCCGATGTCAGCTAATAGAGGATTAAATTTAATAGCGCTTCGAGCAACCAGGCCCTGGGCAACAGAAAGCTCCCTCTAATTACATACTGTAAATGCCTTTATATTCGTGAGGCATTCATTTTCGCGGCAAGCAATTTTCCGCGAAAGTTTCAACCAGCGAATGAATGATCAATTACATGTAATGAGGCTAATAAACTATGATAAACGCAAGTGTTATGTATAATAGAAACAATGTCTTTATTTTCCGCAAATATAATAGCCGTTTTTCGTAAATCCGCGAAAGTTAATAACTGCGAATATAATGGCATTCACAGTATGCTGTATTATTCTTGCTTGTTTTTTATTCTCTGTTGACACCCTGCAGTGTAGTTCTATTTTTACAATATTTTATTGCCACGCTAAATGTAACCCTAAAATATAACAATGTGTTTTATTATGGCGGAAATTACTGTTTCCCCATTGCTAATCCAATCAATTTATCCACACTTGAAACATACTCTTTGTGCTACATGCTATAGACCTGTATTTGTCTTGGCATTGGTAGTGAGGCAGTGGGAGAGTTCCTGCTATATTCAGCCTGGCTCGCAATGTCACGTACATGTAGTGCAAATGTAGACAACAAAGGGAGATATCAGCCTCTGGCCAAACTTAAGTTGAAGTTAAACTTGCAAGACAATAAAATGTCTGAAAATAGTTACGGTTAAAAATTGAATTATGACAAGAATTTCCTCCTGTCTCACCAATGGGACAGTATTAATAACACAGATATAACCATGAGTACACTGGTAAGCCAAGAAATCAAACTATGACAAGAACTTCCCCCTGTCTCACCAATGGGACAGTATTCATAACAGAGATATAACCATGAGTACACTGGTAAGCCAAGAAATCAAACTATGACAAGAACTTCCCCCCGTCTCACCAATGGGACAGTATTCATAACAGATATAACCATGGTTACATTGATAAGCCAAGAAATCAAACTATGACAAGAACTTCCCCTTGTCTAACTGACTGGACGGTATTACCAGCACAGAAATAACATTGATAAGCTGAGAAATTAAACTATAATAAAAACTTTGCCTTGTCTCTACCAAGGGGACAGTATTAAAAACAGAGAAGTAACATTGGTAAGCCAGGAAATCGAACTTATACAATAGTTTCCAAATAAGAAATCAAGTTTTACATGTAGATGGGAGAGCACTTGCTACCCAGACTTCGATCTGTTCTGTTTATGAACCAAACCACTAACTCAGTAAATGTATTAGAAAAAAATTGTTAAAACTGATAGAGCTCAGGCAGACTCTCATCCACTCGTCCAAATGGACACCCTGAAGTGAACAATTGTCTCATTTAGACACCCTGTTTAAATAACTTTAACATGCAGGAGATAGGAAAACTGTCTAAATCAGATACCTAGTTACTTGAAAAGTTCAGCAAACTGACCATTTTGGACACCATACTATTAATTTCTGGAGAGGATTAGGTTTATTTTCTGTTCACAAATATGTACTTCTCAAATGTGTTAAGTTTTAGAGCCTCCGACAATGTAAGTGCAATGTACACCCCTCTGGCGATTATATCTTATTTAAGTGTCACTCCTGCTCGTTTTAATCATGTCTTTTGACACGAAGAGAACTGCACGGCATATTTCTGTGTCATCATTGGAAAAGTATTTGGGAGACAATGTTGTGTTGCGTTAAGTCATACATCACTTTTACGTTTCATTTAAATTTAATTTAGCCAATATTACATTAGTGTGTCCTTACATGTGTCATTTTGTGTTTCTGTCTTTGTTTGATAATTTAAGTACCGCAGTCATGTGTCATACATAACAGGTCAGTACCAAATAAAATCGTTATTTGAACTACGTAATACCTTAATAGCACAATAGAAAAGGTTATATCAGCTAAATAATAACTTAACAGCATAATAGAGAAAGGTTTTTTGAGCTACATAATAGTATGACAGTAAAATAGAAATGGTTATTTGAGCTACATAATAGTATGACAGTACAATAGAAATGGTTATTTGAGCTACATAATAGTATGATAGTAAAATAGAAATGGTTATTTGAGCTACATAATAGTATTACAGTAAAATAGAAATGGTTATTTGAGCTACATAATAGTATGACAGTACAATAGAAAAAGTTTTTTCAGCTACATACTAACATGACAGTCCAACAGAAAATTTTTTTTTTAGCTACATAATAACATGACAGTACAATAGAAAAAGGTTATTTCAGCAACATTATATAAATTGAACAGAAGATGACAATAGAAAAAGGTTCAATAGATTCAATAGACTAGTATTTAATTATCTGCTCAAGGGCACTTGACTTAAATTACGGCAGTTTTATCCACCAAAGCTTAAACAGGTTGATCACTTCACTTAACATGAAAATCCTGTCAAAATAATTAATTTTTAAATTTAATTTGGGATATCTGCCACTATTATCGGAACATACAATGTCATGTAGAGCTGACATTAATAGGTTGTTTTTATTAAAAAAGGTTTCTAAAGACAAAGCCAGCCTTGACCAGTTAAGCAAAGTGGTGAACCTGTTTGATCAGAAGTGACTAGTGAAGAGAGACAAATTTGCTTGTCTCCACCAGGATTTTAACCAATAGCTGATTTGTTTGATTGGTGTTTAACGTCGTACTCAAAGGTTTTTCCCTTATATGATGGATTGTCCACTTCACACAGCACCTTGTCTTATTACGAGGGAAAACTGTGAAGAAACTTTTGTAAAACCCACACCCACGATTGCCAGAGCCACAACATGTGACTTGCTCATATACCTGATGGTCGACAGGAGGACTCGATCCGGTGAATGGTACATCAAAGCAGGCTCAGTTTAGTAACACACACACTACCACTAACCTACAGCCGTGGGTCCAACCAATGGTTGAAGAAAACCACCCTCGACGCCACTAACAACAAACAAAGACAATACAGAACAATCTCAAAACGATACACAGACTTCACAAAACAGTTTGGGTTTTGTTGTCCCTTTAAACTTAGAGCATCAGGGCAACAGGAAACCGCACCCAACCACCTGCAAAATCACCCTCGAAAACATTGATAATATAAGGGACCCTAAACAAACTATTGTGCAGTAAAAAAATTAAAGCGTGTAAAAAAATCTACAGCATGACTCGTTTCATAGCTCAAAGAGCATCAGGGTCCAAAAAAACTCTTGTCCTTATGACACCACTTCTATATCTATATATGTGCTCATAGTTTATTTTTAATTATACACTTGCACTGAGCAAGACATTATTAATTCATTGATCCATTACGCTTTTGATAACGATGTTAATTGACTAAGGACGTGTAACACAGCAACTCAAGTGTGACAGGTTGCATACATGGAATATTTCTGTGATATGATATTACATAAATTTATGATTATTAATATATCTCATAGATAAAGTAAATATTGTGACTTAAAATAAACATACCTCAAGAATAATTATTTATTTAAAAAATTGATACATGTATTAGCATATTTTTTATGGAAGATCAATTTTTTTTTGTTGCATTTTTAACTGACTTAAAATTAATATAGCTTAAAGAGGGAAAATTTATGTAACAAATGTATACATGCATGAGCATAGTTTGTATAGAAGTTATATGTTGTTTTTTTTTTGGGGGGGGGGGGGGGGGGGGGGTGCGTTGTTAACGTTTTAGTTAACACTGAATTGGTTCGAGAGTTTTACACCACAAACTTATGGTTATAAAACAATAAAAGATATCACAAACAAGTTGGGTTTTTGCTGCCTAATAGTTTCTGGAGAAACCAGAACAAAATAAATCTACTCTATCACAATAACTTACACAGGGTAATAAAATTCTGGGTTTTTAAAATATAAAATAAATTACTTTTTCTAATTAACATTTATCATTAGAAATAACATTTGGATAATTGACACATGTGTGCTGTTTATTTACTTTGGATTTTCAGTTTGTTTCCTGCAATTCACAAAAGATAATTAAAAAAAGTAACTTTGTATTCATTTGTGTATATGATGCTATAAAATATTTATATTAGAACTTTTGATATAAATGTTAAATAAACATAGATTTTACTGGAATTATGGAACCACGTAAGAACTCATTAAACAAAAACTGAATTAGAATGGAAATTTTTTCCCGCTTTAGCTTTTTTGTTTTGTTTGATTGGGGTTTAACGCCAAACTCAAGGGTATTTTACTTATATGACGACGGATTATCCACTTCAAATAGCTCATTGCCTAATAACGTTGGAAAAAAGAGAAGAAAATTTGTAAAAACCACCCACTGTGATTGCGAGAGCCACGCCTAATTATGGTGGAAAAACTAGGATGAAACCTTGTGATTGCCAGAGCCACATCGTGTGACTCACTCATATACCTGTGCGTTGACAGACGGATTCGATCCTGTGAACAGTACATTGAAACAGGATTATTAAACCATTCGCTAATCACTATTACATGTAAGCCACGGCCGTGGGCCCTGATGATTTAGACTTCAAAATATATTTTAATGACGTTTGCTCCCAGGCTCTTACCGATTGTTTGTTTGATTGGGGTTTAACGTCATACTCAAGGGTATTGCACTTATATGACGATGTGCCAGCCCAATGGGTGAAGGAAACCCCCCTCGACACCACTGGCAACAAACAAAGACAGGATGGGACAAACACAGGACGATAACAACAGGACGCAATACAGACACCACAAACAGATCGGCTTCCTGTTCCCCTTTAGCTCTGAGAGCACCAGGGCAAATTGAAGCTCCCTCCAACCTCCCGCCTAATAGTTTACTCCCAGGCTCTTACCGTATACCCACAAAACTTTATGAGGAGGTTAACTGTGACCCTGGAAATAATAGGTATAAATGCAACAGTGACAAAAACAATATGTGACAGACCTTAATCTGATCAGAATATCATTTTTAAATATTCAATATGCAGATTTGATAAAAGATTATAAACCTGCAACAGCAAATTAATGTAATCTATTTTTTTTTCCTGTATTTATTATGCAAGAATTACAGCACATCCATAATTAGGCCTAAGAATAAGACAAAACGTCCTTGACACAAAAAAACAAAACAAAAAAGAAAGCAGACAAAATTATGCTAAGTTGAAGAGGTCAGAGGCCTCTACCTTAACATAATGTTGGTCAACAAATATACATGTATAAAGCAAGACACTTTTAAAAAACAAATAATTTAACTACAATACTTTAAGTAAACAAAAATATAAGAAAGTTGCCCTTGATGTGTACAATGGCAAAGTATTCTGAAGAAAATCTTAACTTCATATAGTCATGAATATTGTTAATTGTGTTGGATATGGTTGATTTCTTTGGGCTCTTACAAGCTTTGTACTCAAAGATACTGTTTAAATTTTTACAACAAATGGAGGCAATCAGAACCATAAACACCACATTTTGTGGACAACCATGTCACCTGCTGGCTTCAAAACCAATTCGGGTCCCGTGAGGGAGCGGGTGGGCCATGGTCCTGCAGAATACTCCCTCAGCTTCCTCGATCGATTGTAAGAGGCCAGAAAAAAGGTTGCTTTCTGTTGCCCTGGTGTTCGCAGAGCTAAAGGGTAACGGGAAGCAGATTTGTTTGTAATGTTCTGTATATGTGTCCGTCGTC
>JARFOD010147468.1:0-26756 GCA_031763545.1 Mopalia muscosa | reverse complement strand
CCCCATTTCTAAAACACACACAAAATGAACAAAACTTAAAAGTAAGATAATAGCCATCCATCTGTATAGTAAGACTTCATTTAATCCTTACTAATGAAGACCATTTCCATCTGAGTCGACTGATTAGTGTTCGGTAAATTGTTAAATAGTAACGTGCGGGCTTGCTACACCATATCAAATTACTAATATAAATTGACGATAATCCACAAAGCAATTACATCATAACGTTGTGAATGTTTCAAGGCTAATTCTTGTCTTCCTTTCCCTCTCTGAACCATGGTCCCACAAAGATTTTTTCTATTCCAAAATTCACAAAACGCACACCATCAGTTGACTAGTAGCCTACATATATAGCTTGACTAAAAATATATACATTGATCATTGTCTATATCATTGTTTGACTTATTGGAAACAGGAAAAGGAGCATGGGCTCTGGGGGAAGGAAGGGGCTTCTCTTGGTTTGAACTTAAAATATATATCAATACAATCACATATGTAATCTATTGTATGTTTTTATATTGGATTTCATTTCTTTTTTAACCATTAAAGGGTATTGAGGATACCTGTTAATTTACAAATCGACCCACCCTCTTTGTAGCCTCCTTATAGCAGTGGAAAACTACTGCACGGTATTGAACGCTATGTTTATTTGGCCGTGTTTTTGCATAGCTATCCAGAACCAATCCCATTCACTCATTGTTCTTGGCCAATGGATTTACTGCCTTTTTCTAGGTCAAAGGTCATTGAGCACATGGTCACAACTGGGCTATAAACGTCCTTTCATACCCAGCAGCCGTCATTGATCTGGGTGTCGAGAACATTGAGTTTTGCGCTGCTTAATATTCGACGTCCTTGAATCGTTGGAAAACAGTGTTTGGACCAGCTAAAAAAAAAGCATCAAATTACCAAGATCTCTTCTGGAACTTCAATTAACTACACAGTAGGTAAAGTTTACTACACATTACGGTATCTTATTCTTTTTCGCATGTCTTTTAATGTGCGTTTAATAAAAAAAAACTCATGCTATCGCATGTCAATCAATTTCTTTGACTTATCTTACCCAATAGTCGATGTCGCTCTCGCCACATATATTTGTTTTCGTTGTGAGCAATTGTTCCAACTTGATGGCGTTTGCTTTTCTTTATGAAATACATTCACGATGGCCTAGCTTTAGATTTAGAGTTATATATGTAGTTTTATTAAGATAGATGGCCCGTCGATTGTAAAAAGTCAGTTTCAAATTTACCACTGCCCAATTCTTAATTTCATAAGAAACATATTCAACGCAGATTGGTATTTATTTACTATAGGCCTACATAGTACAGTAAAGACTATAGTAGCAACTCCGACAAGGAGACTTAATTTTTACTCAATGTTTCAGTTTATTGATCAAAGCATCATCATAAGGCCTATTCTTGATAACGTTTTGTTCAGTAAACCGAAACGTTGAGTCAAAATAGCCATTACCTTTCTTCCGAGTTGTTACTATAAGTCACCATGCTTAACACTTCGTTGGTAGGCTTATTATATATTATTTTACACGAAGTAATTTTCTACCGATCAAGCTGAGTAGTTTTGTTTTATATTTTAATTTTTAATTTATTGTTTTAACTGTAAGGTTTCAACTGCAGGGTGTAAAGAAAATTACCATAAATATAGTGTAAGTAATAACGAAAAAATCTTCCCCTCCGCCACACCCTTTCGGGCCTCATGGCATTTTATGGGGAAGTTGTTCAGCTCTTAACATGGCCTCCCAACGCAGTCAGTCCGAGAGCGGGCGTATGGGTGCAAAAGGTTGAAATATATTCTTAGTTCTTCCGAAGCTATATGTGGCCTCGTCAGGATAAACGCTTACCCTAAACAAGGGCGCGGAGTCTCTGAAGTTTTGGTTGGTTAGCTGGCATTTGAGTAGCATCCATGAATTCTCATTAAATATAACCTTAAGATCAGAAGGCTTGGTCGACTTGAGAACACTTAATGAAGATAATATTGAATACTATAATATTATAAAAGTAGAATTTTAATTTAGTTTATATGCTTGTTCAAAATTGAGAGAAAAGATGAGAGAAAAAATTATCAAAGTGGGACATGCACACGTATTTATGTAGAGTGACGTTTGACCATAATAACACATTCGTGTTCTATGTTTTGTATCATATGGTGTAAAAACTACTTTTTGTTATTGAACCACGTTCATAAAATAGGTATGTATCTGGTTATACGCAGTTACACATGATATATACGTTAACAGAGTTGCATACAGATAGCCATAGGTCTGCCAGAGTGGAAAATTCCACGTGAAATAGTTAACCTATTCAAGCCCCAGTAAGCGGCCTACTCTGTGTTGCCATGGGAACAGTTGAACCGCGTGGTCATCACTATCTTGTTTCTGGCTGACCAATATAATTGCGTTCCGGAAACATTATACCTTTACATGAGAGATGGTATATTCTGGCCTATATAGAAAACATGACCAGAAGCCTGGTATAACCTATATCGTATGACTGACCATGCACGAAAATAGCCCTGTAGGCCATAACCATTGAAATATTCCCTTTTGTCTACCAATTGTACCCAAGGTCAGGAATTGAAAACCCCGAGGAATGTTATGTTTTCGTTGGCAAAAACTTGTATGACGTTAGTAAATATTTCAGTAAGTTGATCTATATAAGATGATACCGCTCATTTTAATTCATTTTCCATCACAACCGTAAATTAGTATTGGTCTGGTAACCGTATAGGTTTTCACGGAAGATCAAGTCTTTGTCATATCTAAACCGACTGAATCATGATGGCAAAAACATGTGTACTAGTATATATTTATGCAAGTTTATGTAGAAGTGCGAACTTTATGGGTATTTAATTTTACAACATCCCTGTGCCAAATTAAATTTTTAAACAAAACTATTTCAGCATCAAACAATTTCGCGCCTGTTATTATTAATTCCTAAACTTCATATATGACTCAAGAAAAACATTTTAAAAAATACATGAACGGGATAGCACTAACAGATATACTAGCCCCCACACACCCCTAGTTTTTTGTTAATAAAAAAACTGCCTGGCTACACATCGGGCTGTAGTAATTAAAATTCAAGCTTAAAAAGTGCGGTCTATGTAATTGAAAGTGACTGTAGTTGTATGTGGCCAGTGCTCTAGAGCACCTCTAGTCTGTCCAATTGTAAAAAGCAAGCTTCTCCCACAGTGAACGAAAGGGTTATCTAGGAGAACTGTTATATATTTACTGTACACTGCCGTAAATATACAATGTAAGTATACTCTATTTTTTTTTCTCTCGAAGTTACAGCTGTAAACACCCTTGTTTCAGATAAGGTGCAGTTAATAGTGGATATTCGATAAGGAAAATCAGATTGGAAAACAGCGATCCAAACTAAACACGTGTAGGAAAATTTCCAAAGCTCTAGCCTACATTTGCTTTATGTTCAACACAGGGATTAGGATTGCATATTGTTCAAGTAAAAAAAACTATGAAGGAAGAATATGTTAATTAATACTGGATTTTAATGCTATGAGAAAATGGGAACAGAGACATTAAAAAAAACATGTTTTGAAAATCGTGCCTTGAGTTTGATCAATTTAAAGTCGGTAACCTAAAAATAATTTCCGTTTTATCTTATCTCTACACTGCAAAATCTGATATAGTCGCAAAAGACCTGCAATATCTGGTTTCTGTACTTTGTGTCAAGGGATTCTCTAACAATTGTATTTACTGTGTATGTGTACTCTATATTTAGCGAAAAGAATGCCTTCTTTTTTCAAAATATATAGTAGTATAGTATAGATAAACAAATTAATTAATACAAATTTTAAAAGAAAGAAAGTTAGAAAGGCTCCGTATGTCTACTTAATAAAAATATAATATGTGAAAGATGGCAAGTAGATAAACAAATTAATTCATTACAAATTCTAAAATAGGAAGTTGAAAAGGCTACGTATTGCTACTTTTAAAAACATATAGTATGTGAAAGACGGCAAGTAGATATACAAATTATTTATTGGAAATTTTTAAAAAAAGAAGTTGAAAAGGCTTCATATGTCTACTTTGAAAAAAATATAATATGTGAAAGACGTCAAGTATAGATAAACAAATTAATTCATTACAAATTTAAAAAAAGGAATATGAGAAGGCTACCAAAGTTACTTCGTATATTTCAATATTAGTAGCAGGCTCATAGTGGAATTCAACCGTTAAGCTCCATAATACAATATTTAATTATAATTCCATCATATAGTATAATATATTTCAACCAAATTATTGAGCCGCATCACACCAGTTTTAAGGACAGGCCTAGATAAGTTTGGTTGTTAAATAACCCAGTGGACCGGATTAAACTGGCCCACGGGATACAGTGTTTGCTTTGTGAAGTCGCTTAATATTATGCTTTTGCCAACGGGCTTATGGCACCAACAGGGACAAGAAGCATTTGTTGTTTAAATGACACGTAGGGACAGTCTTTTCTTTGCCGTATCTATCTGTTTTAAGAATTTTGGTTCACGTTTGTTGCCCTCTTCTCATCTGTGACGTGCCAATCAATTGTCAGTACAGTGACATCCGTCTGTTACTATAGACTGTAAGTTACCCTCACATTCGCTGTTTGACCAAGGGGATTTTTAATCGATTTTAAATTGTGCAATCTTAACACATCTATCTCCATTTTTGTTAAGAGGACATCTGCCTACTTAAATACAAAAACACCTATGCCCGACCGGCTTAGGCATTCTACCGGGACACACATTAATCTCAATCCAAAGTTTCTTGTTCAAATACTGTAGAAAAACGCGCCACAATGTCAGTATTGTTATATTTTGACAGCTAAATTCCATTACGAACAAAAACGAGACTGCGTCTATATCGAATGACATCCTTTCATCAATTTAAACAAACAGGAAAATTGCTGTTGTGAGTTGACACATGTTTGAAGAAAATACGAACCGAAAGAATACAGGTTATCGTTTGATAGCCATATGTATTTAACACCGAACAAATAAACACCCAGCAAAAAGAAGAGACAAATTGAAAGCGAATTTCTGTGTTGTCAACGAATAAATCAAGGAAGGGAACAGTTATGATAAACGAAAAATCAAAGAGGAACAGCATAAAGCATTTTTTGTGTGATCTGCGCTTCGTCGAACGAATGTGTATTGGGGATATTTTGCCCGCGGATGGTGGACATCACTGCGTGTCCTCAAAGATTCACAGCTGTCGAGGGAAAGACCTCACGTGTCCTTTCGTTACTAGGCAACCCCGTGGCCTACATCCATATAACCTCATGGATAAAGGCGGAAATCAACTCCTTGTATTCTAGCAGAAAATACTCGCGGCATTTTGAGCGAGTATACAATCTCACCGCGCATGACCTCGCCATCAGTTTGATAAATCTAGTCTTTGTTTCCGAGACTATATTGGAGGAATTTATACGAGTCGACCTTAATAACCTGTGAATGTTTTCAATATACCGCAAATAAATATTTGAATTGGGGACTTTTCAAAGATTTCACTTTCCCTTTTTTTTTTTTATAGATGCATACAGCCAGCGGCTTTCCGTGCGAGATATAGTTATAGTTTTTATCACTTAAATATTTTACAACCATTTACGGTATTATTATACTAGATAGTTATTATTTAGGCGTGAATAGAGCATTTTATGTTCGAAAGATTAATCTTCCTACAGTATGGAGTTCTGCTTCTTGACCAGTTTAATAATATAATAAATACATGTACTGAGGCACTAGTGTATTATTAATAGAGACAATATATGTTTTGTCAAGCCAGTACGTCTCGATTCTATGGCAAAGGAAGTGCCTATATAATGTGGAAACAGACAATCGTCAAAGTTCAAAGCTTGGTTGTATTTGACACCGTGTCCATGGGTAGCTCACTTCCATTAGGTGGTTTATTCCAGCAAAATTCCGCAGCCCATGCTTCTTGTCAACAGCCCTAACTATTCAGATAAATGGAGTTGTCTATGTCTTGAAAATTACACAAACTGTTGGATGAAACAGAACGTGTCGAGTTCACACCATCGGGAAATTTTGAACACCCACAACAATAGTTTCTGTAGATTATTTTGAAGCGCTTTTAAGGCGTCCACGTTTGTGTTGCTATTCTGTCAGAGGTGATGCGAATTTTTGGCTGGGGGCCAAACAACAGATTTATTTTGAAGCTTATTGACTCTTTCCAGTGCCAATGTAAACAGAAGAAATATGCTGTTATATATCTAGTACAACTAGGAAGTGCCAAGAATATACTGGAGAAATTCGGTTCAAATTGCAGACATAAACAACTCCCGTGTTATCCCACGCAATGACGATAGTATATCTGTGATAGGTTTCAAAGTAAAAGCGAAGAAATGGACAAGTGTTCGATTCTCCTTCACAACAAAAGCGCATTTTGCAATTTTGAATCAAAGCCCGAATCATATTATATGCTGCTTGTGTAATTACCAGATTTATGTCATTCTTAGAACACACTGATAATATATTTCAACATTATATATGCTAGTAAGTGAAATAATAAAATTTGAATATAAATTAAACATTATAAACAAAACTGTTTAGTAATATTATATTTAATCGACTTCTCTGTCTGTTGATTGTATTTAACAATTTGTGACGTCGGACAAACGTTTTATTTGACATATTTCTGATAATAATTCGGTAAGCTTGAAGCATAATTATAATAACAATTTCTATCACATGTATGCACCTGTCAAATCAGACATGTTGTCACGGATATATTGAGTTCAGCTTGGATGGAAAATAACCAAATATGTAGGCCTACATGTGTTGTCACGTTTCAAGAATGAGACAGCATTTTGAAGGGACTATGATTTTGTGTTTTCTCGTATGTTGGCCTTTCCAGCTTACGATAACCTAGTTTACTGAGGAGTTTGCGTCTTAGAAAAGCATTTCACACATAGATTACAGACGTGCACAGTGGAAACCTTGTTTGTCGGAAAGGACAGATCTGTTCGAGATCTTACAACCTGTGACCTCATTTTGCTCATGTGACAACAGTGAGATAATCTTAAGTGGAATAATTTATTGCCAGTAGACTATATAAAAGATAAAGACTATTGAAGAACGGCAGTTCTGGGAAACACATCTTGTTGAAAAGACTAATTTCGAGTTTTCATCATTAAGGTAAGGCACACGTCTAAAGCAAAATACAGTTCTGGCCAAATGATGTTCTATAATGGCGTCTACTATTAATATTATTTTTTTGTTAACAATTTATCTTTTTTGTTTTATCTTTAAATGTAAAGTAAACTTGTAAGGCACATGTAGGCTACATGTCTTCATCAATGACCAAAACTGGAATAGGCCTACAGATAGATACATATTCACGTTATTCGTAGATACAAACTTATGATAGAAAAGGAGTGCCATCAGAAGCTGAAAATCGATAAAAGCTTGAATGTATTTATTTTTGCTTTGTGTATTGGTAACTATGGTGAGATATATAAGTGAAACAACAACTAGGGTGTTTAACCTACCCCGGGATCGATGACGTCACAGTATTGGCGTTTGTTTACTCAAGAAAACATTAGCAAAAACGTTTTTCCATATTGTGAGAAATACTCTATTCTAGGAAGCTCTTAAAGTGGAAAAATGAATTTGTCATTTAGCAACTGTCTAAACTCATCTGTTTGTCCCTCATAAAAATATTGGCATCACACTGGTAAGACTGACGAGCGGGAGTGTGTTCCGATCAGTCATACACAGTCATGCATTAATACCTCATTTTAGCCGCGGAGTAATCTTCTGTGAGATTTCACCTTTAATATACGGGCTATCTTGGTTTTACTAAAGGATGGCTTCCGATATGTTTTCTTAGCGGTTTCTCTTAAGCTGATGTTTCTGAAACTAGATACACGCTATTTACAGTCAGCGCGTAATACTCGTCTCTCTTTGGATAATCCAGCTGTTTACTCACGACATTGAATGTTCCTAAATTCCGGAATATAGATTTTACTATATCCAATAACTATATATATGATGACATATGTTGTTGATGACCTCAGTGAACGCAGATGACTATTATCGAAATTCGATTCAATACGAATTATAAATCTTAGTTGTGGCTGAATTATCGAAAAATGAGTACTGAGACAGCTGTAGAGTGGAAGACGCAGTTGTTGTGGCTGCTTACCCGTCGGAATCTGGTAGATCACTCAACTGGGCAGCTGTGCTAGTCTTTGTAGATAAATTAGAAAACGTATTCAGATCTATATGTTACAACAATGAGACGGCTTGAACTCTACGTTTTAGTAGGTCCAGGTATCGTCAATGCCGTCTTACGCTTCACTGACAGTTCAGCTAAATACCCGTGGCTTTGTGAGCGGTTTCCCGTCACATGACACATTTCAGTCGGTTGAATGGGTAGATTAGATTTGTCAAGATGATCGAATGTCAAAGTCATCGAATCACCTCAGATTCGACCATATTTAGTGGATTATACCGTTATATTGACAACGGCAGAAGGTCAGAGTTGCCTCAATAGACAACCGTTTGCTGACATGCAGGTTTTTTTCCGTTCGAAAACACCTACTTTTGCAGATACGTGTTCCAGCAATTAAATGATATCATTGTTAATCTAGTTTTATGATACGTTTGGCCAAGAAATAAGACCAGATGATCTAAGCGTATATTTTGAAATTCCCGCTACTTTGAACTACGAGTGTGTGGCTTCATACATTCGTATTATTGGGTCAGTGTTAGTCAAGACAAGTATAGTCACAGGGACTTCGTTTACATGTATATGAAAATAACAAGGATGGACACCTGGAGCATTTATATACTTCTGAGTAAAATTCCATCAGTTCAACTCCACACATCTCACTTCTGGTGCACTGGAACCTTTATCCAAAGAAAAACGAAGGCAATCCATTGTTTACACTTCATCCCCATGGGTTCAATTGATCGGGTTTTCGATTGGTGTTTAACGTCACCCTAAATCGGATTTCACTTGTACAGTATACAGTATAATTTTACACTGGCCAAACACGGCTCTGTGGTATAGTATACAAGCCGTCCTGGATACATGGTAAGATTATGACCCGTGGACATGACAGTGCGTTTTGATTTTAATAACAAAACCATGCCAAATTAGAACCACCCCAAGAAATAATCAATTACGTATATATAAACAGCTTTTATTTGATATCAACTTTTGTCACACCTAAGATGCGTATGTTTCATTAAAAAAATTAAAAGCAATTGCTTTCCAAATATTCCTTATAATTTTGAAGTTGGCGACTATACGAAATTACATTATGGTTCAGGAATACGCCTATGTGATTACATATACAGGATTACCCAGTGATGTTCGAATATCATTATTATTGCTAGAGTAAGATAGTTGAAAGGATGATGCACGCGACGCTAAATCTCGAGTGAGGTATCCTTTCAACTGTTCACGAAAGTTCAGCAAATTTATCTATTGATTATTTATGTCAAAGATTAACTCATGGCCTCGACAGATTCAACGATCAGTTACATAATCATGACAATGTCACAATGAGGTGTCGACTAGGCAGACATACATTCGAGATTCCCGTGATTTTTTAATATAACATATTTACGATTAACAACAGCAGTTCTCTTGCAGGTAGTTTTCTGCCCTTTCAGTGTTAATATATGAAAGCTATCAACTCGTTTGGCGGAATTCACAACTAACACTAGAGTCCTACATTTATTTGTCAAACTGAAGCGAGCTGACGCCAGGAAGGTCCATGTTCATAGAGTGATAATAACAATTTAGAGTGTTATTACACTACAGTGGAAGATCACGTTTATCTGTGAAGAAAATCCTCATATTTTATTGGCATATATAAATAATAAAAAAGGTCATTATGCAGCAGGGGCGCACAAGCCCAAACACATTTTTAGTTTGAAGGTATCGATGGCTTGAAAGAACTTGCCTGCATCTCACAAAATAAAGCGCCCGTTAGTTGGAAGGAGCTCCTGGGCATCATGGTGCGCTCAGACCCAACGAAGCCTGATCTGTTTGTGGTGACTTTGTATTGTTCCGTGTGATTGTCGTGTCTTGTCACTGCTTGTTGCCAGCGCTTGAGTGTAGCCTGTATCACCCTGGACACCTGCCACATGAGGGAAACAATGACCTTACGTGCGTCTTACCTTAATGATCAAAACCGCGATCACACAAAACAAACGAACACACCGAGTTTCAGCCCACGAGTGATGAGTGCGATTAGTTGTCATTGGATAATGTCGATGGCATAGTTCGTCATTAACCAATCACAGTTAACTGTATATATCACTCGTAGGGTTACATCATTTCATTTTTAAAATTATTTTTTGGTTAATTATAGACTTTGTCGCAATTGTCCGATAAACACCATCAGCCCCTATAGTCTCCCCTCTATCGTCGCCTCGTATACGTCAGCCTTTAAAGGATACAGAAATGAGAAGGCAGGGACGCTTTTTAGATGTAGGCCTATATTTAAATTCATGATTAGATTTATATGCTATTCAGAGATCTGAATTCAAATCCCGTTGGAGGTATGCCACATGCAGTTTCTTTTTCTAGGCCTACAATACAAATGTGTAATAAATATGTGTTTTGTTTTGAGAAAGATAATTTCTGTTGTCGCCTAAAGATTACGAAATTGGGTCTCCGGCTTGCCGGGCCAGTGTGAAAGGGCTATCTACAACAGAGGAAAATAAACGATTTTACTGTTTCCTGATCCGTGTAAGAAAATGTGTCAGTAATTTTAAATGTAACTACCAAAATAATATTAAGGCTTATATCGGTTTCATAACTATCAGGACATTGCTATGAAAAACAAGGTAAATATATATTCTAAGTTGTTGTTTTTTGGTGTGTGTGTTTTATATTTTATTTTGAAGAAGAACTTCATTGTGGTAACTGCATGGTGAACTTAGACAAAGCCTTGTATGATTATAGGCCTACCTATAAAGCAGCATAAACCGGACAATATAAAGAAAGCCTACATATGTTGATTTTGTTAGAACGGCCATTATTTCGTATTGATTCCACACGCTTGAAGAGTTAAAGATGCGAAGACATAAGCCCTTTAGGACTGAAAAACTGTTTATATATCTGTATAACCAGTTTCTGGCTTCCTTGTATCCCCCAGAACATGTGTTTCTTCCTCTGACACACTAAAGTTAAGATTTCATACAGACAGAAAGGTTGGATCGCTGCTACGGACAGCTGATGCGAAGAAGTCGATATTTCCATTAGCATAGTGAACTTAACCCGCGTTAAGGCTAGTATCGAATTCCGCCATTTTGCTTCCAGCTTTCAGGCGCTTTGGACGTGAGTCGGGTAAGCTGGACAGACGGTGCGCTTTTTCTAAGCATTACCGGAGGAGTTCGTGCAAAAATCCTGTTACTATTTTTTAAAAAAACATTGTTTTCTTGTCTAACATATATTTCTTTCCATTTTCAGACAAATCAACCCGTTGACACGAGTTTGATAATTCTTCAAGATGACTGGTACGTTGAGGATGCCGGACGAAAACCGAGGTCAATGGCGACGGAGTATTGAATTTGTTCTCTCGAGCATTGGCTATGTCGTGGGAATGGGATGTATTTGGAGATTCCCTTACATGTGTATGAGAAATGGCGGGGGTGAGTCACTCTTTTTTTTCCTCGTCTGATTTGTTTTTTTTTTGAATTATTTAAACAGACATTTTGTACAGTATTAATATAAGCCCACCAGTCAAGAGAGAAAAAAAAAAATAAATAAATACCCCCCCCCCCCCCCCCTAACTTTTGAAGTGTGAATTAAGAGAATGGAAATAATACTATAACTTAGTTCTATTATAAAACAAATAATTTTATAGACTAACGGATTATTTAATTTATTTTACAAAATGTAAATTAAGAAAATAAAAAAAAAAAAAAAAAAATTTAGCCTCTAGTATTTTTTTTCTTAGTTAATGTTTTGAAGCTCTATTCACCTTCATACTGTTCGTTGTTCAAAACAGGTTCAATGATTTTTAATTAAAAAATTAACAGTATGTTAATTATCTATTTTAAGATTTGAATTAATAACTATTTACCAAAGCATAAAATTTAAATGTTTTTTCATTTTTTGCAGGTGCCTTCCTTATTCCATATATGATATTCTTATTTGTTTGTGGAATTCCTATGTTCTTTATGGAAGCCGCCTTAGGCCAGTATCTGAGTTTGAGTCCACTTAAAATATGGAAAATATGTCCCCTTTTCAAAGGTAATTAACTAATTAGTTCATAATTTGTTTACCAGAAGAGGCAAAGCTTACCTTTCTATTTATAGAAATTGAACTAACAACCCCAGGCCATAGGGGTTATCTTGTTTCTGAAAAGCTGTAGATATTCTAAATACTTTGATAGATATTTGGCTGTGTTTTATATATAAAGGATTTAGTATTTGAATACCTGGATATACAATGTAATATGGCATATTTCAGGTATTGATAAAGTAAAAATTTTGAACAAATAATAACTTAAAGTAATCAAAAGATGAAAAATTATAGAAATTCTGACTTCAAGTATATATAGTTAATGAAAATATGGCCATTTCTTGAATCAGTTTTATTTACACACAAGAAAACTTTTTTTTCAATATTTTTGTTTTTCATGTCTTTGGCTATAATATGTCAATCCTTAATGCAATTTCAACTTCAATTTTGCCAAATTTCTTTTAAATTACATAGCAGGCCATGATGACCTTTGCTTAGAAACATTACCAGTATATACTTCTTTGTCTTTGTTTTGATTTGACTAGCCATGACCTGTAACCATGTTGATGTATTGTGACAGAAATCTGCACCAAGTCACACTCACTTTTACATCAACACTGGTGGTGTGTTATTTGCCGTATTTGTATAACAATGGCCATTGTTTTGTTTTATCTGTTTGTTAGGTTTGGGTATAGCCAGTACTGTCCTGACTAGTATATATGCCCTTTACAACAACACCATCATGGCTTGGGTGATGTATTACATAGCGATGACGTTTCGTGCCCAGTTGCCATGGGGTACCTGTGACAATGACTGGAACACAGATAACTGTATCACCGAAGATTTACTGAAAAGGAACTCTTCAGTCTACAATGCATCCATGTACTTTAATACTACACTGAATAACGTCACAGAAACTCTCAACTCAACTCAAGGCAAACAAATGACAGCTACTGAAGAATTCTGGCAGTATGTTTAAATTTTTACATGAAAAATAATTTTCATAGATAAACGTATATATGAATTCGAGGGAAGGCAGGCAAAGTTTTTCTTTCTGTACAATAAAAACATTTAACTGCTTAACATATATATACAAATTCCCCAAACAATTTGCTACTTGCCTCCGCTGGTCTTGTGAATAAATTTAAAAAGCTTTGCCTTCTCTAGAGATATGCAATATAACTCATTATCTTGACAATTCAAGATTAAGTAAGACCCATTGAAAAACTAACCACCAAACTCTGTGTGTTTGTCTAGATAATAAAATATTCAACAGTTATAAAATTATTGGACTTAATGGCAGTGTGATAAATCTTTCAAAATATTACAGGCTACAATTTAATTTGTTCAACAACAACTACACATAAATCCTTTTATTGCCCTCAGTATTAATCTTGAAAGGTTGCTTATAACAACTCAATATTAAGATCTGTTCTAAACAATATTTTTCTTAATGTTCACTGAAAACATCAGGTGATAGCTGTTTTTATTTTATTTTTTTGACTAAATGTCATTGTGATAAATCTTTGTAAAAAAATACATCTATGACTTAGGGGTAATAATTTAAAAATTAATTTTAAAAAAACATACAAAAGGTTTAATAGTATTTTTTTATATCAATATTTCAAATACATCATGCATTGGAAACAGTCCGGGTAGTAAACACAATTTTATTATCAAAAAACTAAGGCAATAAACCAAACTTTTTTATTCTTTTGTGTTTTTATATAATAAAATACATTGATACCAATTTTACAATTTATCAGGACAGATTGATATCTTATGCCATAAATAAATCGTCAGTACTTCTCTTTTACTTTATATCATTACAAAAAATGTTATACAATAAATAATTCTCTCTTAAAACCCATGACACATTGATTTTGTTGAAATGATGAAAAAAACAAAAAATAATAAAAACAAAACATACAATAAATGCTTTTTGTTTTAAATTATTTCAGATACAATGTTTTGGACATTTCTGATGGGTTTTACAATCTTGGCCAAATTCGTTGGCAATTACTGGTTGCTCTGCTGTGTGCGTGGACATTGGTGTTTTGCTGTTTGTGTAAAGGAGTGAAAAGTGCCGGGACGGTAAGTTCGTTTTAGGTCATGTTTATGACATACAAACTGTTTTTAATAGATATATTCAGTTCGTTTTTTGGATGGTACAAATGCGATCAAATTATGAGCCAGGCAATTTTTTAAAATGAAAACTCAGGGTCCAAGATAGTGAACTATTATATACTGTTTACAGAAAATTGTTAAGATAGATAATCTTTGATTTAACAAAGAAACAAAATAATTTAAAAAAAGAAAATTAATGAATTGTGGTATGTTTTTGTTTTTTGACGAAAATGTTTTCCTTAACTTTTTCAGGCTGCATATGTGACTGCCACTGCCCCATATGTTCTGTTGACCATTCTGTTAATCCGGGGTGCCACCTTACCTGGGGCTATCGATGGGGTGTCTTACTTCATTACTCCCAGGTGGGAGAAACTTGCCAGTTATCAGGTAGACAATCGTTTCTTGTTGACTCATTAGAAGGTACTGTCCTGGTTTGGTCAGTGGTATGAAGTGTTAACCACCAACTTTCGATGTCAACTGTTTATCTAATCTAAACAATCTGCATTCTCCAGCTCTGGGAATCAGACCTGTAGATTGGTCTGTTAACACTATCATTTGGTCTTTCCAACTCAATCAACAGTTTATCAGATTGCATTCATTTCCAGTTTTGAATTTTCGAACAATAATCCTAAAGATTTGATGGTTACATGGTAACTCGAAATGAGTTCTTACCCATCAGAGTTCAGTCATTTTCGATAGCTACTGTACTATATAAAAATTATTCCAGGAATCCTTTTACTTCTGGCTTTACATTGTCAGTGTCTTCTAGATTTGCTGCATGATACTGAAGTTGAGTACACAATTTAAGGTAAAGTCTGTCGACAGGTGACAAATTTGGTTCACTAGCGGAAGCGGGTGCCACTATGTTAGGATGGTTAAGTTAAGATAGTTGTGGAGAGTGTATGTGTTTTGAGTGAGTGTAGTAGGGGTGTTACCTGTGGCAGCCGCTTCCATCGACAGTACAGCACAAAGAGTTACACCGTAACCCCCAAGGTTACACTATGGTATTAGGTATCTATTGACACAATCAGACACTTATCCAGGCAATGGAAAGTTTTAGAAAATAATTTTGTATCAGAAGTGCAAGGATTCCAGGAAAACTTAAAACTTTGCTTGATTTTTCTGAGGACAAGCTAAAGAAAACTGGATTATTGAGTTTGGTAGATCATCCAAAAAAAGCGAATTTACCAATTTAAAGTGGAGTTAGCATCTGTTGGCAGTTGTATTATTATTATTTTTTTTTTGCTTATAAAAAATTCATTGCTTGGAGAGATATAATTATCATTTGATTTTATTAAGGTTCTACTATCCTTATTTATTTTAAAGAAATGCGTTTTAAATTAAAACAAAAATTTAACTTTAGCAGCTAAAGTCATAAACAGAATAACATTTACATGCCTATTATAATGCTACGTTGTTGTTGTTGAAGGAACTGGTCACTGATGCTAGCTATACTTTAGATCAGATTTAGCGACTTAAACAAGGACAGTACCTATAACTGTTAGGGCAGGTATTAGCACAGTTTACATTTATACATCCATCAGTTTTTTGAGAGACATTTGCATCTTAATTTTTTAAATTTAGATGAAGGGCTTCTGGTTTCATTACCAATATTTTGTTCACATTCCAACTCATCTTATGTCCCACAGTGTTCCTTACTAACTGGAATCCGTTTTACAAATGTTATACTAACATTTAATCTACTCTTTCTAAAAATTGTCCAAAATGGTGCATTTAACTGTGAAACCATAGGGCTTTATGTCTCTCAAAACCTATTCACTCCTCTGAAACTCATTCTGCCATTGAAGCTGGCCACTTTGTTTCGGTCGTTTTTAAAAAGAAAAGTTGAATCTGGCACACCACAATGCAGTTTGGGTTGAGAGACTTATTTTACCGTAAATGTAATTGTATTTATGTGATAATTCAATTCTGTTCTTTGGGGGATGGATACAGATTTATAAATTCTTGAGAGCTCAAACTCTTCGAGCTTTTAAAATACCCATACTTAAAATTCTGATTCTGTATTAAATCAACATTCCCCCCCATTGCTAAACCAATGGTGTGACTCTATCCATTTCATATTTTCTAAAACAGTAAAATGAGTTCTCATTACTCATCCAAATTTTAAACAGACTCGAACAGTCTGGTCCTATTTAACAAAACAAAAATATTTCATCTCTTGATTAAAAGTTTATGTCTTCCAACTTGGTTGTAAATAAAATTCAAAATTTACTTATATATATGGGAGGGAAAGTAAAGTATAAAACTGTTGAAACTCGAAGGGTTGGTCTCACTTGTAATCCCTTGTTGGGCTATACATTTTGTCTGGAGAAGGTTGAAGCCAGCTACCCAACTGTGTTAGTTTGAGACCCGAAGATGACAGGTTAAAGGAAGGTATGTTTCACCTACATGTATTAGGGTAATAAGCCAGACACTGGAGTCAGGGTACATCATGCATCTGGTTGGTCAACCATCTCGGCTCAAAGCTGCAAGTCTTCCCATAGGCCTCTTCTTTTCTTTTTTTTTTTCTTACATAAATTGTGAACTTCCGTAGATTAGTACCCCTTCGCTTCGCTTTTTAAGACAACATTGATTCATCCTTAAACGTGTGTATCATAAACTTTGTGTACCGTTATGAAAAAAGTAAAATTTTAAGAAACTGTTCCTGTTATCAAATTGGTAACTGTTTGAAAATAATGTACAACTTTAAGATTGGTTTTGGCCACCTTTTGTCTAAATTTTGAAAATCGAACAATTTATAGTCTTATGCTTTGGCGAACAGCTTTGTTCTGATACAACATCTCTTAATTCTGTTTAGAAATATATCTACTTCAGTGTGTCCGATAATACCACAAGCATCATAAAACAGAGGCAACGCTGTAGGCTGTTAGCTGAGACCAGACATTAAAATTTTCAATTTCTGTGAAGTGTTTTTTTTTTTTTTTTGCATTATCTCTTTCAATGTTTAATTTTTTAAATTTAAATTCCATTCATGGTCGAAATAAATAGTTTATCGCAAATCCAAACTCAATGTTTTAAATATTGAACATGTAACATTTTGCATGCCAATTGGTTTCTATAATGCTGAGATTTGCTTTCTTTTCTACATAAACCATATTTTAATTGCCATTATATTTTACAAATTTTGTTCTGGCTTGACGTCCTGCACAGGTCAAGGTGTGTTAAGTCTCACTAGGGATTTCAGTCACATTGTGAACCTAACCTGTCTAGGCCGATCAAAATCTTCATTTTTACTCCCAAATGATGATAAAATAATTTTGCATGAGCCCCTAAACAGCGTTGCCTCTTTTGCAATATTCTATGGAGGGAAATAAGTCGCTAAAGGACAGCTAAAGATGCTACATTTAACAAAAAGGAATGCTGTAATATATTAAACTGTTTTTGTTTAGCCGGTCTTCATTGAGTGGGTGTGTTTTGTAGATATTTTATGTGTTTAACAATTTGATGGATGTGGGAAATAACTTCTGATCTCATAATTTAATTTTTGCGAACTTGATTCCTTCCACAGCTTATTGTTTCATATATTTCATAATCATTATATGTTTTGTGCTGTCTGTGTGAACCACTCGAGTTAGCTTGACAATATTCGTCCTTAGGAAATTAAGGCGGGGTCAAAAAAAGTTTTGAGTTAACTTTTATAATACTTACCTAAAAAAACTGATTCTTAAAAACTGCCTTTCTCTTTTGAAACCCTTGGCCTCTTTTTCCTTTAAGTATTATGTATTTTATAACTTAATCTTCACTTTTTTCAGCATGGGAAAAAAATTATATGTATGGAAGCGTTCTAAAAATTAAATTATTGCTTTGAAAATTTTGATTGAGTTGGCTTCCCGAATTTAATATTATAAAAAAATAGAGTAAAATGGATTTCGTTGTAGGGCCTGGATAAATTTGTGTGTGTTTGATAGAAGTATTTTGCAATTTCCTGAATCCAATTTGAAATCAGATCTAGATAGCTGGAATTTTGCTGAGTGTGGTGTTATTGTGATTTGTGAAAAATGCCTTCTTTGTGAATTCAAAAATCTATTTTGAAGCCACATTATATTCTACTAAGCTAAGCTGAAATATAGCACAAGTGGATATAAATGTACAATATAACTCATTTAAGTGAAATTTAAAAAAACAGCTTTTGAAAACCTTCCATAAATAAATGTTTTCCATAACAGACTTGTTCCAGCCTAGTTTAGTCCCTCTTAGAATCTTTACTAATGTCTTTGGTATTTCTTTCTGGCCATTAATCACATCAGGTGTGGTTGGAGGCCTACTTACAGGTGTTTTATTCTTTGGGACCAGGCTGGGGTGCTCTCATCACCATGTCCAGTTATAACTCCTTCAATAATAACTGCTTCAGGTAAGTTATCTAATTAGTCTACATATTGTCAGGTACACAAAGTGTAAAATTTTTGTTATTTAACTTTATATATACTAATAATAATTTGCGATTAATGTTTGTTTTTTTATTTTAGAATTTACTATAAGAAAATAACAGTTGTTTGGCACTACTAGTAACTGATCATTTAATAGGTTGGATGGATAATGAGCTTATCACTGTACTATTGAAGAGTTATTACAGTAGGTGTTAAAACAAGGTGTTGTAGTTGAAGAGTAGTTGAGTTTAATACACTTGTTTGTGTTCAGGGATGCTGTGATTGTGAGTGTTGCTGATGGAATAACCTCTCTATTTTGTGGATTCGTCATCTTCTCCGTTCTTGGATATATGGCCTTTGTGACAGGACAGGACGTGGAATCTGTGACCAACTCAGGTAAAATTTATGTGTTATTGTACATGTTGTATAAAAATTGACTGGATTATTCTCTTAACTCTCATTATGAATCTATGTATTATTTTACTTGTGTATAAATTCTACTGGATTTAAAGACTAGCATGACCAAGGGCCAAGATACTGGCTTCTGGTTATGGTATTTGGTATATATTCTATAAAAATACATTTTGTGAAAGTCTATTTTTATTTGGACACATTTGATAAACGGTTAACCAAGACCAATGGGTCTAAAGAGAGCCTAAAAAATTTTTTTACATTGCTTGCAAGTTTTTATCACTCCTGAGTGGCAAATCTTTGCAGATTTGAAAACATTTTTAAACTTAGAATTTAAAATAAAATGCAAAAAATACAGTCCAAGGCCATCTATGATATTGTTTATACATTAATAGCTTTGTATTAATGTTTCATCTTTTACAACTTTGATAATTGATAATTGTTCACATCTTCAATTTTACTTCCAGGTCCTGGGTTAGCATTTGTTACCTATCCTAACATTGTGACCAAGCTGCCAATCTCTCAACTCTGGGCTGTTCTGTTTTTCCTGGTTATTCTTTTCCTTGGTGTGGACACACAGGTATTTATACTTTATTGCCAGAGCTACCTTTGTCCAGGTTGTAAGATGTCTTGAATCTTGTGCACATTGTCTTGTAAAAGCCCTTTATTTTTGTCGAAGTGTATTTTTGTTTTCCGTCTTTTTGTTGTCAGTGACATCAAGAGTGGTTTTTGGGATCAAATTGACAAATTACCAAATCAAATAAATGTTATGCTATCGTCTTGCCCTGGTGCCTACAGTAATAGAGCTAAGGGGCAACATAAAGCCAATTCGGTTCAGATGTCCTGTATTTGTCCTGTCTTGTATCTGATTGTTACCAATGGTGTAGCTGGTTGTTTCCTTCTCCCATTGGGCTGGCATGTCGTCATGGGAGTGAAACAGCCTTGAGTTAGGCCAAATAAAACAAACATTTAAACTGTATTTGCTTAAGAGGGTTCCTTTAAATGTGTCCTTTTTATAAACCTTTTTTTTCAAACTTTTCAATTCATGGTAAATATCTATGGTTTAACACTTCAACTTGATCAATCTTTTCAGTTAGCCATTTAAAAAAAAATTCACTTTGATTTTGTTAGACTGATTATGTGTTTGTATACATTTCACTTGGTTCCCCATAAGAAGTAACATCTGTGTTCTTTTCATTTCAGTTTGGTACTTTCAAGACTTTGTGCAGTGGATTGTTTGATTCTTTCCCTAATACCCTGGGCAGAAGAAAAACTTTATCCACACTGGTTCTCAGTATAATTGCTTTTGGATTAAACATCATCTTTGTTACTCAGGTATGTAACATGGATGTTACTTATCTACAAACTTCATAGGTATCAGTGTTGTAACTTAAACTCCTCGGGTGATTGCTACCAGGGCAGGTAGATATGAGAATGGGGTTGTCCTGGGTAAAATTCCATGGCCCAATAATATTAAAATAATAACCCTGCTAAAAAAAAAATAACTTGCAATTCAGGGCAAGTGGATTGTATGATCGACTAACCTCAGGATTTTACTTGTGTTTAGTTAAACTTTAAAATATAGTCTCCTTATTGACTCATATCTAAAGTATTTGTGCAATTTTGAGAAAAACAAATCACATATGTTAGATACTTATGTACTTACAGACTGATTTTGTTTCTTCTTACAGGGTGGAATGTATTTACTACAGATAGTTGATTGGTATGCCTCACCAGTAGCTCTTAACCTTATTGCTTTGCTGGAAACTATTGCTGTATTCTGGATATTTGGTAAGTGTCTTTCGCGATTACAAAACACATCATAAGTAAGTATGTTTTAAGTATTACATAAACTGAAGTCCAAAATGTATATGTATTTGGGTTTTTTACACATACAAATTTCAACTTTCATAAATTTCTGAACTAGATTCTGTTCAAAATAAGAAAGTGTTATAAAAATTAAAAAAATGAAAATTAAGTTGACTAGAAAAGTGCATGTGTTATCAAAATATTTCTTTCATAAATATGAAGTGTTTTGATCAGCTTAAGATTATATTGGCTGAATATTAAGTTCCATTATGTTCCCATTAAGATTTTTATCAGTAAATTATTATAATGTTTTAGATCCAATTTAGTAAATACTCTGCAAATATGTAAAAGTAGAAATACCTGAATTTTTTTAATTCATTTAAAGACAATTCAGTGTTTATTGTTACTTGTTTTCAGGCCAAGCACGATTTAGGAAGGCTGTAAGCAGTATGTTAGTGAACACCTCCCAGACCACTATCACCGTCCTCATGTTCTCTCTCAAATATATTATCCCTGTCTTTATGGCTGTAAGTATCAGTATATAGAGAAAAAAACCCACATTATTTGGTATTGAAATATTAGTTTTAAATACTTTTATTTGTCTTTTGTTCTTTCTTTGTAAACTAAGTCATCCCTGATTGATGAGCTCATAGTATTTGAGGAGACCACATTAATTGGTATTTTGTTCTTTCTTTGTTAACTAAATCATACTGGACTGTACAGCGTTTAGTATTTAAAAAGATCACATGTATATATAAGCATCTAGTTATTTATGAACTGTAGGAAAATCATCATTCCTGTCTGTATGACAGGACCAATTGTGAATCGATGCCACTCTCAGTGGATGGTTCATAAATCCTTATAATGCTACCCTCAAAATCATCCATGTGTAAGAATCTCCTAGAAATAGGAGACTCGGAGAAGAGTTGTAGAATTATAGTCTTTTGGGAACTGTTCACTGTCTCTAGTTGCCTAGGGGTAGTTTTTACAATGCCTCCATCACCACTTTTATGTTAAGCAGAACAAGAAGTGAAAAATCTGTTGTATAAGTGAAAAAAAATTGAATATGGTATTAAATCCCAATCAAACGAACAGTCAGTATAGATTTTTTCATCTTTTATATTTGGCAGGTTGCTTTCTTGATGACCCTGATTAACTACAAACCCCCCACGTACGGAGATTATATTTACCCCACGGGTGCCTTGGTATTCGGCTGGTTTATAGCCAGTTTACCGATCATTCCTATACCTACTGTAATGCTTTGGGAGATCTTCAAAGCAGAGGGAACTTTAATAGAGGTAAGGATTCATTATTGTGAATCAGGGGGTAGCCGTGTTAGTCTTTTTGTGTAGTAAGAATAATAGAATAAGAAGGCAGGCTAACTAAGTTTATTGGTCACTAAGTTTTGTAGATAGTGGATTTCTGCTTCATCAAGTAATGATGCATTATTGTATCATATCATTTCTGGCAGTTGTTCATTAAATTTCTACATATTGCAGGCGAAAAATAAGAGTAAATTATAAATGCAATTGGGTTTTCCTTGTTAAATAAAGTTATTATTATAGCATAAAAAGGAAATGAGTATTTTAAAAAAAATTCAAGGACATCTTAAGCTGTTCTCAATTCCCTGCCTAAAATTGCCCCACTGGTAAATTTTTTAACAATTCTTTACCTCTAAGGCATTTTAATAGAGTTAATTTGCATTTTAATTACCATTTCCATTATCTTCGTGGAGATGATTGATGAGGCACTGTGATTATATTACTACTCTTTATCTGGGTTTTTTAAGTGTGTTACATTTGACATTAGAAAGCTCTTCCATTGAATATGGGCCTTAGCACTTTAAGTTTAGTCAAAGGAAGGTATTTTGTTTAAGTAGAACAGATTTTATCTTTTAGAAGTATTACAGTAAAGTCTGTTTATAGGCTATTAATAGATGTGAAAATATTTATGTCAAAGACTTAAGCCATTTCAGTTTATTAAGGGTAGCTATTAGCCATACATAAATTTTAATTGATTCAACTTATTAACAAACTTGTGTACTGCGAGAAGTTTACAAAGGTTTTAGAGTTTTATCCATTGCCCTTTGACCTTAAAATCAAAAAGCCAAATTTTCTTTTCAAGTCCAGCCTTCATTTTCTAAAATGATACAAAATTGATAATTAATGTTTATAAGCAAAAAGTTGCTTATAGAGACTGCATTAACTATTTGGCTTTCATGTGAGTGCTGTTAAAATGAAGATATTTAGGGAGTCTCTGCCGACTAAAGTTGATCCATAAGTGATATATCATAAGATGTTAAATAGTTTGGAAGTATAAAATATGTAAACCTCATTTTTCCAGAGAATCACTGGTTTGTTGAAAATGACAGATGATTGTATGCCAGTACATGAGCTCAGGGACCGGTCAGAAATACAATCTGCTCAAGAGATGGAATGGATAAAGGTGAAACAGGGGGAGACGATAACACAATGCGAAGAGAAAGTGCCATTGGAAGGTGGCATCAATGAATCGAGCGAAATGTTGAAAGGAGGCTCAAACTGCTGATAAATGCGCAGTTTATCTGAGAAACTCTTACTATCTGACATTTGTCTCACTCACCACATGTCTGGCTGATGTTGTCTTTTGTACATACTATCTTAAGGTCTATCGTTAACATCATGCTGTCTTCACTTCTGATCATTTAAGATATTATTGCAAGTTTGCCAATAATCATTATTTGTTTCTGTAAGCCCTGGGAAGAGCTTGGCATGTACATGATAGCAGGAAGCTGTGGATAAGATTTACCAAGGCTTTCAAATAAGACAGGTAACTTGCTCCAGAGGATCATAATCAGCAAGACATTTCATGCTTCGGGTTATCCCAGAAATCTTTCTAATTTAAAGATTGGCTAACAGTCCTAAGAGGTTCATACATGGCTTGCTGCATCGAGGAAGCAGATGTTTGGAGGAAGTTGGATGCAGATCACCACATTTTTGCTGTATTAATATAATAACCAGACAAACGATCTGATGCCAGTCACTGTTTTGGGGGGCTTCATAGTACTGTTGCAAGAAATAGTGTTGTAAAGTGACAGATGTTCAATGTACACAGGGCTGTCTTATCAAATGGATTCACTGGGCAGTTTTTTAAGAAAGGGTGGGGGAATAAATTTCGGGAAGTCCATTTTAATTTGTTGGGCTTCTTCTGCCTCAGTAAATAAGTTTACCCAGTGACCTGATATGGTTTAGAAATGCCTTGTGTACCAGTATGTAAATACAGGTGATAAAACTGATTGGTATATGTGTACAGATACAGGTGATAAAACGACTTGGTATCTGTATGTAGATACAGGTGATAAAACTGATTGGTATCTGTATGTAGATACAGGCGATATAACTACTTGGTATCTGTATGTAGATACAGGCGATATAACTGCTTGGTATCTGTATGTAGATACAGGTGAGAATATTGCTTGATGTATTTATGCAGATACAGGTGATAAAACTGCTTGGTATCTGTATATAGATACAGGTAAGAATATTGATTGGTGTATAGTGTTGGACCTAACTATGAATGGGTTAGAAATGATTGAGGTAGGCTAATATATATATGATATTCATACTTAGTCTCTTTCACATTTCATGTTAATATATTATACCACATAACATCATTAAACCATACTCTTGTTATGTAATATCTATATATTTGTCCCAAAGTCCCACAGATAAACAGGCTATTAACATAACATGAGCAATTGTTTGACAATTGTCTTTTTATGAAAGTGTTACAATATCACCATGATGTCGGTAAAGTAAGCTTTTATCATGTAAAGTGGTCAACTAGCGGTTTAGCTGTAACAAGTGTGAACTATACCAGCTGATGGCAGTTGTATCATAGAAATCCTTCTAAATGGTGCTTTTCTGACCTGAAACAAGCATACATTTTCATTTGTAGATTTTCACCTCATTGATGTATGTCTAGTTTGAAAAGCTGTGAACATAATTACATAGTCACATGTGATTGTTTTTATTTATTTCTTTTTTTTTTTGGTATGTTTTTTCCTAAAAAGGCGATGTAACCTTCCAAATGAAAAGGATTTTTTTCAATACAGCTGAGAGTATCTAGAGAAAGTGCTGATTTTTATATAAAATAAAAAATTCTTCTCAAAACTTTTCTTCCCAAAAATAATGTGAACCATTATTGTATGGAGAGGTTTAAGTATTTTTATTCTGTGATAAATGTCCTTCAAAATTCAACCCTCACATTACACTTTAAACATATCGCTGGGTCATAAAACTCATCAGGAATATTTTGTCAAAATTTAAACAATTTACAAAAAATCCCCAAAGACTCATAGCAGTATTACAGATTTTAACTCTAGCAACTAAATTCAGGGATATTGCTGAGCACAAATTCTTATTGACAAATGTAAAAATGCTGTCAATGAAATTACAACGACAGCACAATAAATTGAATATTAGCATATGTATTAAATACTTTTAAAGAAGCGATTTACCAACATTACCAATAACTGAATCACAGTGGACTCAAATGAATGGGTGTAAAATTGATACCTCAACAGTTTGCTTTAACTTTTATTGTTGTATTGTGAAAATAGTATTTCTGTGTACCACCTTTCTAAGCTGTAAAGTGAAATGCCTTTACTATAACTACAAAGCTCATTATTTAATTCCAATTAACTTTGGTTAATAATTTTTACTGTTCAAAACAGAATTCCATCTTTTTCATTTTTTTTTTATTAAGTTGTTGTTTATTTTACTATGTTTCTCACCAAACAATCCTGCTTTATTTTGAAGTAAAGGTGGATTTTTCTGTAAATTCATTTGAATTGTCAATTATAAAATTATAATTAGATGTAGTGTTTTTGAACTGTACTGGGAAAATACTTTTTTTTACACTAATTGACACACACATGAACACATCAATTGACTTTCAGAAAGTTTGTGTCACATTGGTTATCTTTCTAATTATTTTCATGTTTTGTGTCCATGGGGAAACAATCTCGTTGGGGGAAGTCCTCAAACATTTCTATTCTGACATAAATAACAAGAAACTGACATGTTCAACAGATTTATTAATTCATAATTCAAAATTTACTTGTAACATCTGTACACAAAAATCTGGGTTTTTTTTAGAGTTCGTGCTGTTAAAAACTTTGACTCTTGTCAGTATATATCATAATGTCACTTTTCTACTGTGCTAATAGTAGCTCACTCAGGGCAATTATTTGTCAAACATGATTGGGAATTTGTAACTGAAATAATTTAAAAATAAATAAATGTGCATATTTCACAACGAAATCGACTCCATTGTTGCCTTCTTATAGTTTATCTAACGGTTTCCAGTGACCCGGGGTTCTGCGAGTACAAGGAGCAACATAGAAATATGCGTTGTGTTGTCTTCCAATGAACATTACTTGTACTGGTTTGCGGTTTTTGCATGTCTTGTTACTGTAGACACGAGGGGCTTCCTACTCGCATAAACGCTCGTATAACCAGCGATCAGCTTACAGCAAGCCCCTACTGATCAGCCTAGACGCTGGTAGAGATATAAAGCCGTTTGTTAGGTAAAGCTATCGGAGACGCTCGATAACACCAGCCAATGAAAGTGGATATTTCAACGCGCTTCTGCTTCGATTGTTTGCTTGGTAACAGGGGCAGCTAATTCTTGAGCCTCCATTTTTAGCCCACAGTCATTCTGACTGTGGGCTATTCTCATCACTCTCCGTGGTCCGTCCGTCCGTCCGTCCCATAACAATTCTTGTTATCACTATATCTCAGCAA
>JARFOD010147457.1:0-12706 GCA_031763545.1 Mopalia muscosa | reverse complement strand
GAACATATACCTGTTCAGAAAATTTTGTAGGTTGAAACCCGTCCGGGAATCGAACCCACGACCCTCAGAGTTAGGCAAAATTTTCTGAACAGGTATATGTTCTAACTAAGAAAGTGTTATTCCAAAATAACGAAATAACATTACTAAGATCCTGTGAATCATTTGTTGATCTTATAATTCTGTAGTATATATGTAACACCACTAACAATAAATTTCTCAACTTGTCAAAGGAAACTTAGTGTTAGTTTTTTTATCAAATGTGTGTTCAATCAAAGTCCTCTTTATTCTGTGGTCTGTTTTCTGTATGATTGTGTTAGTTGGTAAATTGAAAACTGTAGAAAATAAAACAAACAAAACAATAAAGCCTGGCGGGGATTATCTGAAAAACAGCGTTTACTGAAGAATGACTCAACTATTAACTGAAATGATTTGTGATATCTAGTAAAATAGCATTTGAAATGAAAAAGATATCCCTTTTTAAATTTGACTTTTGGCGATCCCGTTAAGAGGTTTGTCTGTCCAAGCTTTGAGTATTGTATAAAACCACAAAATGTATCTTTTGGAATACATTTTGAAAGATGCTAGACGATCTCTCTGAGATTAGGAGAACATATTATGCGTCTATGACGAATTGTCTTCGTTAATTGTTCTTCCTAAAGTGTCAGGAATTGGCCGTGAATGAATTGCTAATAAACCAGTCTATATTTGATCTGACAGCTCGTGGTTAATAGATTTGTTTATTATAATCACTTATCAGTTGTGATAAACAATAACGAGGTGGGATTCTGGATTTACTGGAAATGCATTATATACCAACTTATGATGAATAAAATACACTGTAGTCTCATCTGCTGTGGTCATTCAATTAATCGCCAACACATCGTCAACTACTCCATTTTTTAATTAAAAATATAACTATTCGTGATTCGAATTTTGATTAAATTTGTTCACCAGTGGCTTGACTTATAACACTTAAAAGTATACTAAAATTGTTGTTTTTATTTTTAAAAAAGATATTGAATTTAAGGCGTTATGATCCGGCTAGACCTTACACCTTACGTCTGTATTCGATCACCGATATGAAGCTTGACAACAGTATCTGTAGTGAAACGTTCCTTGTTAATAAATCCAGAAGTTTATAATCGACTAACATAATGTGAATGTTTTACTGTTAACGCAGCTTCCTAATTTCGCTGCTTCAAGAAAGGGGAGGGGAGGGGGTGGGGGGAAAGAGATGCAAAACCTGAAACCAAGTAATTGAGATAGCGTATGACTGATAAACAAAAAATGTGGAAATCAAAATTGACAAGCTGAGTAGCTAGCAGGTCCACCACTAGAGGCTGAAAAATATATGCTTATAATCCCAGTCAAATCACCTTTTCCTACTTTTGTTTGAGAACTATTTTTCTATTCTTCAGAGAACCAAAGTTATGGTGTTATATAGTGTAGTGTGATATGCAATGCCGGACATATTTGTTGTGAAATCTAGCGAAACACAACCATCCATACCTATGGTAATAACAGAAAAAGCAAAGTTTAAAGTTAATACCTGAATTTAAGAAATGGCCATTTTTGTTTGTAGATTTAAATGAAATGCGATCCCATCCTAAGTCTTAATAGTAGTAGGAAGCTAACTTCCAGGTTTCAAGTTAATCTGTGAATTTGATCTAAACGTGACGTGAATATGGTAAAATGATGCATTGATGGCAATTTTGTTTTAAGGAATTTTATGAAAATCAATCCCATCTGTTGATTTTTAAAAGATGAGACTATATTTTAAGTTTCAAGTTAATCTGTGAATTTGTTACAGAGTTATAGTGTTCACAACATATACAGTAATAAATATTGTAAATTATTTTACTTATTCAAATTCAGTCTGATCCATTTTCTTTAAAGCCGAAAGCTATCTTCAAAGTTTAAAGTTAATCTGTGAATTTATTCTCTACTTATTGTGCTCACAACACATACATGCATGAACATTCTAAAATTAATAACGGCCATTTGGTTTCACGGAATTCGGTGAAATGTAATTTTATTTTTTTTTTTATTACCATTTTTAAACGTACACAATGGAAATCTTTTTCTCTCTCGGTGGAGATTTGGGGTTTATACAGAGGGTAATCACGATAAGAAATACTTATCTGAATTCATTTTTTTAATTTTTTATCTGCACACCAAATCTTGACGTCAAAGAAACTGGCTGGTAATCTGATATAACTTTATGTCGATAAAACATATCTAATACGTCCGTAATGATTACATAAGCTACTGTGATGTTAATTTGATCCCGGTTACTATACCTTCACGTCGGTCGTGTT
This sequence comes from Mopalia muscosa, assembly GCA_031763545.1. Lineage (NCBI taxonomy): Eukaryota > Metazoa > Mollusca > Polyplacophora > Chitonida > Mopaliidae > Mopalia > Mopalia muscosa. The sequence continues at coordinate 10,388 of JARFOD010147457.1, read as the reverse complement.
ACTCGTGTACAAGATATACTTATTTATTCATTGAAAGACAATAAGAAGGATGATGTCCCAAAGTAACCAAAAACACTGATTAATCTCTCAAATGCTTAAGCAGTCTTTAGTATTTCGGCAAATATTTGGCAGTTTTTTGCAGAAAAGAAGCAGTATAAGAAATACGATTGTCAATACACATTTATTTTCAATATTAGCACCCATTTTTCACATTCATATAGTACATTGCAAGGCAATATAAATCTCTATTCGAATATATACATGGACTGATAAATAAGCAAAAATGTAACATTAGAAATGCAGATACGTGCACAGACTAAACAATTAATGCTATGATGTAGGGTACGTTATTTACAGTATTAACTGTAATACTAGGAGAAGTTTCTTTCTCGTTTTTGTGTAAAGTAAAAAATTAAAGATTAACCAATTTGTACAATAATCACGAGTTATGTCCAAAACACCGATAAGTTGTCATACAAACAAATGACTTTTAGTTGGCCGATATAGATTTATGTATGATCCAAGGCTTCTTTATTGTTGACCTAAGATTCACGTGATATTTCTAATCTGATGGCCTCAATATAAACGAGTTTGCAGGGCAGGCCTAGTTGGAAAGGACCTGCGGATTACAGCTGTTAAGTTTCCAATCCTGAGATTCATGAAAACGAGAAACTAGAAAGGTGAATCAATTATGATTCCAATCCCAAATAAAAATCTCATAACATTAGGTTACTTTGCATGAAATACAAAACGTTGTCTTACATAGAATTTGTACTTTATGTTTAGATTTATTAATACACATACATGTTTTCTGTTTTGATTGTAGAAAAAAACGAAAACATGACTACAAAGCTTTTTTTGTTTGTAACACATGCTTGTCTAAGGCCTAGTCAAAGATAAATTGAATGACTGGTCTCCAAATCATAAAAAACAAAATCTGTAATAAGTGATCGATTATGATAGAATGGCGTTTTTCACAATTTTCTTGGCGGAAAAGCCATAAAATTGAGAAACTGTATAGTCAAGTGAAACAAAAAAAGCATTTGAACTTTTAAGAAAACATAGGTGATCCTAATATTTCCTGTAGTATGTCTGATGGAGACCAGTAGACATTAAAAACGATTACAAAACGACAACAACATGATCAACAATGATCTCATGACAGATGGAAAGGAACTTTTGTGTAACATCATCAATTCATCCAAAAAGATTTATTATCCTAGTGTCTTTAAATTTATAAGCCAAACTTGCCAACCTGAAAACATACGATTTCCAGATTTATTATAATGCTAAAACAAAACATTCAGAGTCTCCTTATTAATGTTAACATATGATTTCCAAAACTCCTTCAAAAACCAATTGCACTGCAATTGTAGGTTTTAACTTGTTTTGCTTTTGGATCCTATTGTAATATTTATAATGAAATAAGATAAATGCTAATCGAGGTAGGTATTGTTACCTCTGTTAACTGTGTAGACAGGTAAATATTGTTAGGTGCCTCCCTTTATAATTGGATTCTATTCTAATTCTACCAGAAACAAAATACCTATAATAAGTGCATCAACTTGGTGTTTCCGTGAAGCATGGCGAATTCTAGACAACAGCTTCATTCTACTTAACGAAAACGTCCAGACGAATGCGCCTAATATCTTTACATATACAGACCACATAGTATCAACATTGCCGAGAAGGTGAGCATATATGGGAGAATTGTATGTGTTGCATGGCACTCCAGCTCCCTTTGAAAGGATTGTTTTCCAATGAAAATAACACGAAACTGAAAAATATATCAAGAGAAATTTTTTCTTATTGTCTTTTACTGTGAGAACACTGCAAGCACCGAAGAAAAAAGCCTTAACTCCGAGGTTACATGATGGTGGATTTGAAGTACAAGTATTAAGATACATAGCTCTGGACAGACTGCCCATATTTGTTATCTCCCTTGTTCTTTCTTGTAATAATGTTGAAAAAAATAATAATATATGCCACTTAAATAACTTGTAACAATGTGCTTTGCAGTAAATCATTGTTAGACTTCTCACTTCTTTCCAACAGAAACATTTAAATATCCTGATAACATTAAAACCGAGCACCCCAGGCTTTACTTGCTCTGACTGTTTGGTCAGTTGATCAGGACATTATGCCATACATAGGTATACAAGACCAGCAGTACACACAAAACATGAAAAAATAAGAACAGTGTGTAAATTTATAGTGCCAGACTGTTCAGTAAATCAAATTTGTCTCAGGCCTTAGGTCAGAGATCACCATCTATTCAAAGTTCAACCAACTTAATCTGTCCGTTGGTTAACCCTGTAATCTGTCCGTTGGTTAACCCTGTAAAGTCATGCCAACAAATAAATTATTCTGTACTTATACAATGTAGTTGTTATAGACGGAGTGATTCATAACAATCAATGTCAACTTTGGAAGACAATGCTGAGGATCTTTAATACATATGGTAAAACAATAAATACACATCTGAATCACATGACTGCAGAGATTCTCCTAGGTTCCTGTCTCGAATTCCTCAGACCTTAGAATTCCGTTGCCACTTTCTGGCAGGATTTTAACACAGATTTGATAAATAAAAAAGACTCGAGCCTAAAGGCTTTGATATGGGGCTATATTGCCTATGTGTCAAACCACTGGCGGATGAACGATTGGGAGTTTGATTAGTTTACTGATCGTATAATATCACTATTTGATAAGAATAAAGGTCAGGTATCTATGAAATCCACTGATTATATCAGACCAGGTGCACAAATGATGTAATGCTGAGTGAGGCCCTTTGCTTAAAAATACAGATACACTGATTGTTTCGATTAACAGTTGAATTTCTTCTAAATTCTCTCTTCATGGGACTCATAAACTAACTGTCATAACTCCCGATAGAGGTCAAATGTACCCTAAAAACAGAACCGAATCAGTGTGTGTGTGTTAAATAAATTTTAAATAGTGGGCTTTTTCACTAAACTTTTGGGAGTGGGGACAGAAGTCTCGAATAGAATCTGCATGATTTGGCCTATCTATAACTATAGGCCTACTCTATCCATTTCCGACTATTGAATTAATAAATAATACAAACAACTCACTTGAACTACAACCTAACTTGATAAATACATGGATTTAAGACACATTTGACATTCAAACTAACTTTCTAAAAGACACACACACAAAATATATATATATATATTCAAAAAGAGTCCAATGTTGTTGAGGCTGTCCCTTTAATATTTTAATCCATTTATGTCATTACTGGAGAAGAAAACTCTTCAGTTTTATATTTCTTTTTTATTGCTAGATACTATACAATACATAATTTGTGTATTTGAGGTAATTTCGTTTGTTTCCTTACAAATCGTGCCTATAGCGTTTAACATGTGTTGTTGTTGTTGTTGCGAGCACAAATCTTGTACTATATGTATGTTAATTTATGTCATCGAAACAAAGACATGTAGTTTCATGGGTAAACCAAACATGAGGCGCTTTAGCAACAGGGGATTTCCCAAAACTGAATGTCTGCTTTCTATGGAAAATTACTAAAGCCAGTGAGTTAGAGCCGATTGGCCTATACTTCTAGGATGTACTGAGGCTCTCGAGGAGGGTGTCTTTAACACGATCACTGGATTGGCTTTAACACGAGAACTAGGCTAGCAAACTCGACAAGCAATTATAACCCTCTCACGACTCACTATGCCTATTAATATATTTTTTTTTAACACTAAATCAGACTTTTTTTCGATATAGTTCAGCGGATTTAGCAAAAAAAACAAGAACATTTTCTCAATTTTGGCTTAGCCCCATAAAAAGGAATTCATGACATTAATTTGGGCACAAAATATTTTCAATGTCCATAAGTTTGATTGACTGAAGAAAGTACACTGTATAAGTTGATATGAATTGTTGATATGAATTACATCCATCAGAACAGACTGTTACTTAATAACATTCTGAACCCCATGCAGGGGTGCCTTTTCTTGAATAAACATTGCATAAACTTTCAGATATCCATTGAAATCCAGGAATAAATTAACAAGACCACTTAAACCTTCATTTCATTCTTAGGGGTAAATTATGTCCCAGGTTCCCAGCTGTCAGAAGAGGCAAAAACTCTTAAACGGTTTTGAGATGTTTTCCTATAAGTTAATAAGGCAGTGTCAAAGGTTATACAACCGGATGATGAAATCAATTCTGCCTGTTCATAATTAGCTGAAACAAGTGTCTGTGGACCAAGAAACAGCTGAATCTGTTCTTGTCCAGTTTATTCGAGCTGAAGAATGTGACTAAGTTGCATCAGGGCTGGTTTTGGGGTGTGTGCTATTTGAATCAGATGAATTTGTAGAGTTTCCATGTGAATTATCAGTGCTATGTGGTGACACAGTTGTTCGTCTGTCAGTATTAGAACAACCAGAAGTGTTTATGTTATTATTGTTCACAGCATCACTTACAGTTAGTGATGCAGAGTTAGCTCCCCTTATTTCTCCACCCTCTACATTATTATCTCTAGTCCGTCTATCTATGGTGGTATAGGGTGGAGGTGGAGAATCACTACGGGTAGATTGGTTGTGGCCACTGGTATCTGAATAGGGGGGTGGGGCCTCCATGATACTTGTACACTCTAACCCTGGCACATATTGCACACCGTTATTCACATTCAGTATAATATTGTTATGGGAGTATGGAGGAGCCAGGCTCTGTGAAGCAAGGAAGGGGTCCATTTCTGGAAATCTGAACGAGTGTCGCGCAGTGGCATGTTCTTGACGACGCCTCTCTAAAAACATCAGCTGTCTACGGGCAACTGTTCTTTTCATCTTGATGCGAAATATGGCTATGACTAGAACTGCTATCAATAGTACAACACCGACAGTGCAGCCTATAACACTGTAGACTGTGGTCTTCAACCATCTCATCTGAACATCCACGCTGGCCTGGTGAGGGGGGATGGTGGCTGCAGATTGTGAAGACTGCCAGTCTGTAACCATACAAAAAACCGATTATTAGAATTTATTGATTTATTGATACAAGCCTGACAATTGAGTTAAGTGAAATTCACTGGTAGGACAATGTTGCACACCAACAGTGAAGAGCCACATGCCATAACTATACTGAAGCATTTTACTCAGTTTAGACATATGTTCCTGCAGCGGTATAAAGTTAAAGCAGGCATAGAGTAAGTCCTTATCCAGAAGGTTCAAATCATATGCGGATCTATAGTACTGATTTATTAAGAGATGGACATTTGTAGAGACATTCACTCAATAACTTGTTTTAGTGGGATTAAGAAGCAGTAGTAGTAACATAACACGATTCTATGGATTTCAACTTCTCTATTTATTATCCGCAACGTTTCAGTGCAGATACTAGTACCTTTCTCAAGCTTGATGTCATGTGACAATACACATAAACAAGCTAAATTGATGTGTTGTTTTTGTTGTTGTTAAAGTCAATGTACAGATTTCATTCCACTTTTTATCAGAACTGGCAAAAAAATTGGGGTTATACTTCTCAGTGAGGCGCCACAAAATATGGTAAAGAACAACCAGTAGTCATTCGCTCAGTTTAAAGGTACTTTAGATCTTCCAACAGTCAGAGTAGAACTGTCACACAGCGATTACAAAATTTTGGACAAATAGAGGCCTACTGGGTTCTTATGACCTTATCCCGGTAGGACAGGTTTAAAATTACATTGTCACATTGTCAAAAAAAAGAAGCTCTACAGTTGATAAAGTTCTTATTTTCTATGCAAAGGACAATTGCAGTGAACGGTACATTGTTATGAACGGTACATTGAGGTAGATTTAGAAATTCAGAAAGCGCACTACCACTAAGCCACAGCCAGGGGCTGTATAAGTTAAAGTATTAATAACCAAGGTATGGTTTTCAAGTGATTAAATCACCTAATTAACATTGATATTACCTCCAAAACTTCCTTCCACTAAAGTACATAATTCATCTGACATATCCTCACAGTCATTGTTATGGAACTTGTCACAGACCAGATCTAAGCCAATACATCTACTATTCTTACACATAAACTTATCCTGGCAAGGGTCTTCTGAAAACGAAAGTAAAAGCGGATTCCTAGTCACACATAGTTTTACAATGGAGCACATTGGATACACTATTCCATCTAAATCATCATAGAATTAAATCCTGTTAAAACTAGTTTTATAGATTTTTGCATTTAGGGTTTAACAATAATAATGAAACGTAACTTGAACTGTTAACGGGACACATCAACTAGGCACAACTAAGGCTTCCTTGTCAAGACCATAATCATTCTGCCCACTTATTCTCCATTTTGGTTGTCATTTTCAACATTTAAGATTGGCTGTATTTTTGTTATTTTGGGATAACACTTAACATATACCTGTTTAGAAAATTTTGTAGGTTGAAGTCTGTCTGGGAATCGAACCGACGACCCTCAGAGTTAGGCCCCGAATCACCAGCAGTAAATGCTGGCTATCTAGACCACACAGCCACCCGGCCTTCTACTTTTTTATTGGCTGTTAAATTTTTATTATTTTTACTTTCCTGCTTACATCATTTTCAGACATGTTAATAAAACCCTGACTTGTAATAGTTTGATTTGTACATACTTCCACAATTCTCTTCATCAGAATTATCTTCACAATCATTTCTATTATCACATCTATACTGCAGGAAAACACACATCCCATTATTACAACGGAACTCTGTAGAAGCACAGGGATCAAAGTGGTTGCCTAATAAAAACAGAAACATTTACATATAACTTTAGAAACCAGCAATGGAAAAAGGTTTTCTGCAAGTCAGAGACCTGTCACAAGTAAAAAAATTAATTATGGGTCCAGTTCCATTCTCCTGCTACTCAGTAACTGGTCCTTCAGACACAACATTTTTTATACATTTTACAATGTTGATGATTTAGGTTTTATCGTTGGGTACCAGTAAAATGACAGTTGTATTGTGGGCAAATAACTGTCTTAATCCAATGTTGTGTCTGACCAGCAAAAGAGATAGCAATAGTCTACCCCCTACCAGTCATTTTTAAACAATACTTTAAAATGTGTTACTTTATAGCTCGAATGGGAAGATAGGGGGTCTAATTTTTACTGACAATACAGGAAGGCTGGGGTACCAGGGTGTTTCTAACAAGATTATGGCAATATATTTATCTTTCAGAAAATTTCAAGAAAAAGGTGTTTTAAAATAAAGAGGCATAGAGACTATGCAACATTCCTGAGTGTATAATAATTTGTTTTTGTTGCCTGTTATAATAAATATATATAAAAGAAAAAATTAACCAAAAATGCACTGTATACTGTGGTTTTATCCATATATTTACTGGATTGATCAGTACCTCCCTTTATATATCAAAACTGATGTCCAGTTGCCATGCTTGATAGGCCCCTTGGTCTTAAGCCTCTAAATGTACAAAGCTTTTTCCATCCCCTTGTTTTAAGTTCAACTTTCAAAGTTTATTGATGTGAATAATCAATTCACAATTCTCATTACAAATAGTTGAATTTGGACCTACTTGAAAGTTTTTAAGTTTTTTAGTGAGCTAATTGACATAAGGGGTTCAATGCTGGAGACTAATTGGACAACCCAAACATAATAGAATAAGGGGTAAATTTCAAGATTCAATTTTTGTAACAGATGTAACATTTATAAGTCCACCTTATCTACTGAACAAAACTGTTTCATATCATTGGGATTTGATTGATTGCAAACACCCGAGCAAGAAAATTAAAACTTACTGATTTTTGCAAATTTCCAGTGCTAAGTTTAATTCTTTTGTTTATTTGATTAAGGTTTCATGTCATACTCAAGGGTATTTCACTTATATGACGAGGGATTGTCCATTTCACACCACACCATGCCTTATTAGGATGGTAAACCAAGAGGAAACCTTGTAAAAACCACCCCACCAATTGCATGTTGTGCTTATATACCTGATGGTTGACAGGCGGACTCGATCCGGAGAACGGTTCATTGAAGCAGGTTCAGTTTAGCTATGCCATGGCTGCGGGCAAGCTGGGGCAATAAAGCTTTGCTAGAATATATTTAGCACCAATGTTGATAAATGTCATTCAAAACTTATAGCAGCAAGCTGTATCACTAATATAAAGCGTACATCATGTATACAACACATGAAAACACCTGGATCCAACAGAAGGACAGAATAATTCATAGATAGATTGGTGCTTTACTCAACTCTGATCTGCAGTGTATTCCAACAATAATTGACACTAGCACAACCAAGATGTAAAACGTTTCCATAATATCTGATTGTCGGAAAGTTGATTTACCTCCAGTGCAGAATGACAGAAAGAAACTTGCCTTTTGTTGAGATAGATAATACAGATACATGGACTGTTTCTATATACTTCTTTCCTCTTGGTAAAAACAGGTAACAAATGTAAAAGCCAGCATCTGATCGGTGTAGACTTTCAAACACTAGTGCTACTGTGTGGTTATCAATTGTCTCACTCCTCATGTTATCATGGGCCCGAGAGGCTTTCCACACCATTGCCACTGGAGTCTCATCAGAGTGAGACGTACAATTAACCACTAGCCTGGAGCCTTCCTGACGACGAATCTTTGCTCCTGGAAACAGCTCCAGGACAGCGGCTTCATTCCTGGAAATAGCACTGCTGGTAGATACTGAAAACAGAGATAGAGTTCATCTATATAGGTAATGGCTGATAACCTAGTCACATAAAATTAATCTTGATGATTGATAGTATTTTCGTTATTTTTGGATAACACTTTCTTACTTTGAACAGATTCTAGTTCAGAAAATTTTGCAGGTTGAAACCCATCCGGGAATCGAACCCACGACCCTCAGAGTTAGGTACCGAATCGCCAGCAGTAAATGCCGGCCGCTAGACCTAGACCACTCAGCAACCCGACCGGTTATCCCAAAATAACGAAAATACTGTTAAACTTCACTTTCTAAAAGACACAAAAATTAGTCAATGTAATACGTTTTGTATTCCGGGCAGCAATGTAATGTGTGTTGCATTCCGGGCAGTGAAGTGATAGGCATTGCATTTCGGGCAGCCAATCCCATCTTTTGTTCTGGAATGTAATAAATTGAAGTTTGTTCTGAAAAAAAATATGAATAGAGGACAGTACAAGTGAATATTTACCTCACTTGTAAAAATACACATTTGGAGAGTAAAAATGGTTACACATGCACATGTGAATGGATTGTGTTACCCTTTTATTACTTAACTATGTGGAATTTTTCAACACGTGTATATCTATTCTGAATCGTCTCTTACCGTTTAATATGAAATGTCTTTCTTTTTTCAGATTGCCGCTTACCGATGTTAAAAAAAATATTCTTACGTTAATTGCCATTCAGTGTTTTCTTAATTGCCCTGGTTTGTTGTCGGGTTTTTTAAAAAATATTAAATTAAATTTTTTAAAAAACATGTAATTTAAATTTGTTTTAATATATATTTTTTAAAAATACGCTTTACATAACGGCAGTGAATACCACTTTGTCGAGTAATGAAATTCCGATATTTCAACTATATATCATTGAAAAAAACAATAAAAGACGGTAACATATTGTAATGATCAGAGAAGGGCTGTTCTGGGATAAATATATAGTACATATTTTTAATATTAGTAAATAATAATATTTATTCCAAGCTGACGTGTGCTAATTTTACACGGGAAAATGTTTAATTGATAGCCAAGAAGTTATTACGTATCGTTGCAGAGAATGCCTAGTTGCTGCCCGGAATGTAATATTTATAGCATACCGGGCTGTTATTACATTCTAGTAAGTTAGAGGCGATAGACCAACACATATCCATTTTTACATCAAGTAAAACATGATTTTAACAGATATCAGCATCTTTTCAAGGCCAAAGTTTTATTCCGAGATATTCCGCATTACAACCCTTGGCGGACTGATCGCACATAACCAGAATTTCAGCTACGCCCACTGGCGGATAAATAAACAAGATTCGGATAAAAGCGCTGATAACTTATATGTTGAATGCCATAATCAACTTTTGACTTTGTTTGACTTTATAGAACACTTTTGACATATATACGGATATTTGGTGTGTGTAGGGGTGGTTAGATATCCAATAAAGTCGTTGAGTTAGTTAATACCCCGAACATGACCGGACAAATTGACCGTCTTCCCTTTCGCGAATAATTATGTTTATCAAACATGAAAAGACTTAAGTATGGATAACAACTTCTTAATTTATTGGATACTACGGATACTTTATTGAATAATTATGTTGATCTTTAGACTATTGTTCAACTTCTAAGACGAACAATGTTATCATGAAATACGCGGAAAATAATTACAAGTTCGATTTTGAATAAAATATTGTCGAAACGAATTGTTTGTTATTTTAGTTATTATGTTT
>JARFOD010147446.1:0-12707 GCA_031763545.1 Mopalia muscosa | reverse complement strand
ATTGCCATAAAATCTAAACTGGCTGAAATGTCCCTTCATTAATCTGTATTCATGAGGTGTTGAGGCAGTAGACAATCGGGCATAATAGCTAGTCTTGAGAGATGGTGAAAGATAAAATGATTATCCTCAAAGCGAACATTAACATACCGTGTATTGCCATTAACCGGTTCTTCGATTGACCAAAATGTAACATTTACAACAGGAAGTAACTCTGACTATCACACAAACTTAAATTGTTGCTTGCACCATACCTATATCAGTAGAGTATCGTCAATCAATGAAAATAGCAGCATAATTTACTTTCTTTAAGGTCTCTCTGGATCCTTTGGTCGATTTTCAGAACGCCTTTTGTATTTTGTATCTTATGCAGGAGCCTATAAACCAGTACCATCCATATACATGTATATATGTTTGGAAAGCTTGCATTATCAGGATTTCACATTTGTGAATGTGTTGAAAAGGCATTTATTATTTTTTAAATATTGCAATATTAGTAAATGTCAACAGAAAAAAATAGACTGCACTATTCATTGTTTAATTTGCGGAAGAGCACTAACGATCAGATTCAATCAATAAGTGGTTTGAGCAGAATTGCCATAAATCAAGCGAACGGCGTCTCATTGGTTTTAGCTGCGACTGGGCAGCTCTATAACTCACTCTGTCTGTCGGTCAGTCCAACGTACCTGAACATGATAGAAACCAAACCGCTTAAGATAGAGAGAGCAAATTTGGAATACAGCCTAACATGATGCTAAACTAAACTCAAATTGAAAATGGGATCATTCCGAACAAGTTTCAGGTTTCCATGGCAACACATATGTCCCGATCTGTCCCTTGTTTTTTCGACATGACGACGTGAACAGGATGCAAGCCAAACCGCTTAAAATAGAGAATTCAAATTTGGAATGCAGCTTTCAGAAAAACATTAAAAATCAAACATGAAGTTCTAAAACACAAGACAACGTTTACGAGATCGCTTTGTGCTCTTTACAATGGTACAAATATGAAGTTTCTAACATTAATACTTCTCAATAAATACGTTTTCGAAAATGTAAAACAGAAGAACCAGAAATGGGCAATTACAGTTTTGCGACTCGAATATATGATCATGGGAAAACTAAATTATAGGCTCCAATTAAACTGTTTGTAATAAGAATTTCAAATGATTTTTTTCACCAACATAAAGTTTAAATACCTTACTTTTAATCCAAGCGATTGCGAAAACTTGGTTATTTTGAGTCCTAGGGTCCAGCAAGACCACATGGTCAAAAGTTTGCAAAAAATGACTATTTTCAGGTATTACTTGAGACTTTATTTATACCAATGTTAATAAGCGAATACTCATACAGCATTTTGGCACATTTTTGGATCTGTGTCGTGATTTTCCTTACTATCCAGAGCTGACATCAGACAAATAATGATATCAGAATTAATCTAAAGCAAATCAACGATACGGTAATCAAGAGAAGCACTGGGAAATAGATTTACGATTTAGACTGAAACAAACTCAGACATTCCCATGTAAAACAAGCCAGATGCAACGTGAGACTTGGTTGACGTAAAAAAGCAGTATTCATATCAGCTACATTTCTCGAAGGAAGCGCTAAATGAATATTTGGGTCACTCATTCTTCGACTAGAAATCAAAACATGTTTTATAGGAGACAGAAATCAAATTTAGGAAACAAAATAAAAAAATATCTCTAAAAAACCTTACAGCTAATCACGTTGTTATATTTGCTCATTGGAAAATGCTGTTGTTTCAAATTTGCTCAAACATTAACGTTTGCGCATTACCATATGAGACACATAAATCGCGCTTACGAGAATTTTAGTACGTTTTTGTCCATTAAAGTTGTACTGAAAAAATATAAGATTACGAAATGTCAAATGAGGTCATCTCAGGAAAATGACGCATCTGTAGTGTGAAAAAGTTTTTGTGTTTGTTTAATGAGGTGGTCTTTCAGGTTTAAAAAAGCCATCGACGTCTCGGTGTTCAACTGTCCGACTAGAAATGCCTACTGTAAGAATAATGTGCAGGTCATTATCGCCGGCAGCGGATTTCGTTTGTTTGTTTGATTGGTGTTTAACGTCGTACTCAAGGGTATTTCACTTATATGACGACGGACAAAAATACATTGCGTTGAGCCAATTTTCACAATACATACATGTAGATGAACGTAAAAAAATGCTGCATCACCTAAATCGATATAGCTACGGAAGACACCTGTGGTTCCCATCTCCAATCCAATACAAGTAGTTTGTTGTATTGCACCACTTTTTCGCATTTCCCCTTGTCTTGTATCATATCATTTGTCGTCTCCATCCACGATTGTGATTTATACTGTCGTAACGAAACCTTGATTATGAAACACCTGGGAAATAATATTAAAAAATGCATGTTCAGCTGCTACATTTGGGTTTGGATAAACATTTTTTAAACCGAACTTTAAAAATTAATATTGAAAGTGTGATAACGCTGTACGAGAACGTAGCAACCTCAAAAAAACAGAAATCCATACAGCTTTGCTCTATTAGTTCATGGTAAAATCTCACCTAACCCTCCAACAAACATTGAAAAATGAAACAAATAGGAACAAAAGCATACAATAACCACATTAAGACCGTCGACTGCTGGGAAGTACAGGAGTTGGTTTTGTTTTTTTTTTCTTAAAAAATGATGAAAGGCCGAGTGCCATTACTGTTTAGAACAATATGCTCTTAGTTTTGGACTATATATGAGTTTACAGAACAAATCGATTGCAGAGTTATTATAAAAACCAGGTATTAGCTAAAATCGATGAGAGTTTACATAATATAATTTAGTATCGTTATAGCAATAATATTTTATTACTTGACGGTCCCCTCACAGAGGTTTATGAATATAAACTTTAAAATAGTTTTCAATATTGGCTGTTGATGTTCTTTCAAAGAGCAAACAGAGCGAATACACTTCAAACGATTCCCGCTTAACCAAAAAACAAATAATTTTCCAGCAAGGCCTCGTAGGCAGATGACATTAGCTTGACAGAGACTATGTCAGCCAGTCGTTAGCACAACTTCCCCAAGGCGAAAACAAAATACTAATAAAGTTTCCTTTATGGTGTTAATTGAATTCTCCATTTATTTGATTCCACTAACAAGCGTATTCCTCCCTCGTGTGTTTCAAACACGAGGACTCGTCTGTACCTTCCAGCTATATTTTGTTGACACTGATTTCAGGCAACCTCAAAACTATCAAAGTTAACACAAAAGCTTCAGTCTGCTCACAATGATTTTCCTAAATTTACAGACGGCTTCAGTAATTTTCAATGTCTAACTTTTATTAGTCCTATGGCAAAGGGCAGTTTGTACAGAGTGCTAATACTGTCTTTACTTAGCACCGGATATAGGTTTACTGTCCAACTTTATCTAAACAAATTTTAGACAAAACTAAATGCTTGTGTCAATTATTGTTGGAATATACAGCCGTCATATCAGTGAAATACCGTTTAGAACAGCATAAATCCCCAATTATTTAGTCAAAAGCCTTTCAATTCTTTGTTAAGGAGTTACTGTTTAATAATATATTTTGTTTGTTAACTTGAGGGCGGGGGCTGCGGTCTCCTTTTTTTCGGTTCAAATCAAACAGACAGCAGCGACTTGAATCCCTAACTGTTTAGACATCCAATTTACGATAAAAGTTATTCATCAGACATTTAGAACGTACACGTCTAATGCTGTCCTGGGTATTAGCAGTGTATAGATTCCATCACAATCTTGCGGGTGGTGGCAGGGAGCTTCATGTTGCACAGGTGCTCTCAGAGCCGATATGTTTTAGTGTCTGTACTGTGTCCTGTATGTTGTCATTGGTGATGAGGGTTGTTTCCTTAACCTATTGGGCCGGCATGTCATCATATAAGTGAAATACCCTTGAGTACGACGTTAATCCCCAATCAAAACAGAATTATTTGGAAAATAATTTGACCAGACTTCATTCGTGGAAGTTGCCATGCTGTGTGTCATGTGAGGAGAATTCGAACTTGGATTGGTTTAGCAGCATCGATTCCAGCGACTGTATTCGCTTGCACTAACAAACGGGCAAACAAAAATCGCCCGATAATATCAAACATGTTTGTTCGAGTGACTGGTCGGCCGCCCGACTCCGGCGATCATAATCGTCGTTGCCGGCCTAAACACACGTGGCGATTTTTCCAGCGATTGATACAATCGCCGCGATCGGGCGATTATAATCGTCCGTGTGTCTCCCGCGTTAAGGGTATTTCACTTGTTTGACTGCGTTGTATTTAAATAATTGGCATTATCATAACCATTAAGTCGGAAATGTTTTAAATGTGTCTGACAGTTAATCTATCTTTACAGTGCTATTAAAGTAAAGACAGTTTTACTGCTCTTGCCCTTGGCCAGATAATTATAAAAAAAAGTGGGGACTCAGTAAAATGGGGGCACAAATCCTAATGGAAGTGTGAAGACCTTACAGCTACATATCCTGTCCTGGACAAGATGACTTGGGCATTAGGCTCAATTCGGAATAACAATTCAGCAGACATACAGAATAAAAGCTAGTGTAGACGAGAGGAAATGTGAATTGCCTTCTCGAGAATCGCAATAAACTCTGACTTCGCTGAACTGCCCATTCATTAATCTGTATTCATGAGGTGTTGAGGCAGTAGACAATCAGACATAATAGCTAGTCTTGAGAGATGGTGAAAGATAAAGTGATTATCCTCAAAGCGAACATTAACATACCGTACATTCCATTAACCCTCTCTTCGATTGACCAAGATGCAATATTGACTATCATACAAGCTTAAATCATTGCTTATCCATACCTTTTTCAGAGAAATATGGGCAATCAATGAAGACAGCAGCATATTTTACTTTCTTTCCTGGATCCACAAATCGAAAGTTTGCAACAAATGACTAATGATCTCCGACATTTTAAACTGACCGGTAATTAGTGTAATCTGGTCCCTAACTTTTTGACGGCACGAGGGGAAATGCGAGTGATGATATAGTTACCTGGACAATTAGGTACCGATCCTCAATGTTTTTCAAGGGTCATCAAAACTGAAAAGACGACATTGTCAAAATAATGACCAATGGAGGTTTATAATTACAGGACAGACTGGAAAGCATGTGGCATTTGCACATGCAAACTACAAATTTACCGTATTAAAGGGAGTTTCTGAAAAAAATCTACGCCGTATCTCAATTTTCTCAATTTTCACGTATATCTAGAGAGACTTTATTGATACCAAAGTAAATAAGCCACTACTCTCACCCATATGCAGCATTTTGACGCCGTTTTCGATCCGTGTCATCAGAGGATGTCCAGAGCTTAATCAGACAAATAATGATAGCAGACTTAATCGAAATCAAATCCATAAAACGTTATGTATTGATTTCATTTTCATATTTAGTGTATGTTCAGTTCTCATTATTTTTCATTAGGTAGGATTTGTAAAGACAAAGACTCTGTTATAAAAAGAAACGCAGTAAAAAAAGCTTAAAGATACAGACTGGCACAATTTAAGACATCCCCCTCGTAAAACAAGAAAAAATCGACGTGGGTCACGGTTGACATAAAAAAGACAGTATTCGTATCAGCTACATTTCTAGAAGAAGGTGTTAAAGAAAGAATATTTGAGTAATATTCCACCAGAGACAAAAAAAAAATGTTTTGCAGGAAACAAAATCAAATAAAGGAATACAAAATTTGAGTTATTTATTTATGTGCACAATCACAAAATAATTCTATAAAACCTTGTAGTTAATCATGTTGATATATTTAATAATTGAAAAATAAAGTTGTCAAAATTTGCTCATACATTATCATATGAGAAACACAAGTCGCGCTTAAGAAAATTTTAGTACGTATTAACAATTCGAAGAAAATAATATAAAACTATGTTAAGTTGCTACATTTTTGTTTTGAGAAAAAGCGAACTTTAACCGAATTTTAAAATGAAACGAATTAACCCTCGCACCTCAATAAACAGAACAGGAATTCATTCAGCTTTGCGGTATAAATTCATATTAAAATGTAATCTAATCTAACTCTTAAACAAACAAATGCATTACCAAATTAAACACAAATGGGCACAAAACCATGACCACACTGATACCACTGACTGTAGGGAAGTATGTTAGGCGTTTAAGTGTTTTCCAAGAATGATGAACGGTTGAATGCCATCGCTGTCTAGAAACAATAGGATCTTAGTTTTTGAGTAAATATTTATCTGATCTTGATGACCAAATCGATTGCAGAAATATGAAAGAGCCAGGTACTGATAAATAATACCGATGAAAATTTACATAATTTTTAACACTTAATACGTAATTTACAGAATCGTTATAATATTTATATAGACGTTCATTACAACGTTTACTTTTAAAATGAATATAAACTTTGAAACAGTTTTCGATTTGGGCTGGTGATGTTGTTTCAAGCAGCCATCAAAGTGAATACACTTCAAACGAATCCCAGGAAGGCCGTGTAGGCAGATGACCTAAGCTTGAAGAAACTAGGTCAGCCAGTCGTTAGCACAACTTCCCCCAGGCGAAAACAAAATACCAATAAAGTTCCCTTTGTGGTGTAAATTGAATTCTCCACTTATTTGGTTCCACTAAAATCCTCAATCTTTCATCTTGTGTTTCAAACACGAGGACTCGTCTGTACCTTCCAGCTATATTTTGACACTGATTTCAGGCCGCCTCAAAATATCCAAAGTTAACACAAAAACTTGAGTCTGCTAATATCGATTTTCCTCAATTTACGGACGGCTTCAGCAATTTTTAATGCCTGTTCAAATCAAACAAACAGCAGCGACTTGAAATTTTATTTCTTTAGTGTTTAAACAGCCAATTAACGATAAACAGTTCTACATCAGACATTTAAAATTGTGTCTGTATTGGGTCCTGTAGGTGTCCTGTTTGTTGCCAGTGGCGTTGATGGTGGTTTCCATCACCCATCGGGCTGACATGTCGACATGTATATAAATGAAATACCGTTGTGTTGACGTTAAACCCCAATCAAACAATCCATTACAATCTTAGATCAAAGTGTTTGTACGATGGACCTTTCATACCATTTAATCAAAATACTGTTATTTAGATCAATTCGTAGTTTACCTGGTGCTTAAGGGCATTTCATTTATATGACGGCCGTGTATTTCACAACTTTTTCGCATGTGCGCTGGTCTAGTGTCATATGATTTGATGTCTCCAACCACGATGGCGGTTTATATTCTCTTTAGTTACAATAGGGCATACATTTACCGAGTTTATACTGTCTTAATGAAACACAGTTCATGAAACGAGATCATTTCTGCCAAATCATATATTCATTGGAAAGAATCTTATTCTCAAGCCGTCACAGGCAGTATACTTAACTGATTTGGAAACGATACAAAATGTATGTTACTTAATTTTTATTTGGAAAAACATTTTTTTTTACCTTAATTTAGATTTACTGATTGATTTGGTGCTTATACGCAATACTGTATGAAAGGTAATCTCCACAGTGCTATTAAAGTAAAGACAGCTTTGCTTCTCTTGCCCTTGGACATAGGGTTAGTTATGTAGGACATAAGGCGGATTCGAATCCATGGACGGATTATAGGAGAGGACAGTGTTTATTACATACATGAAACGAATTGAAAAGGAATATGATCAAAGACATCATCTGATTCAAACCAGAGTCGTCACGGCGTTAATTGTATGGTCGTTGCCAGGGAATAACATTCATTGATTCGTGTTTTACGCCGTTCTTTACGGTATTTCACGTATATGACGGCGCAGTAATCAAACAATAATGGACACTAGCACAACCAAGATGAGAAGCATTTTCATAATGTTGGAAAGTTAATTTTCAGCTGCACAAATACAGTGGTATTATACTATGAATTTTCATACTTTAGACCAATCTGATTCCCTGTGTTAAAGATACCATATGCCGATTATCGGCAGGCCACCTTTATTCCAACAGTGGGCCATTGTCGGGTAATTGACGGATTGCGGATGATCGGCTTTCTGCTTTTAATGCAACAGTGGACCGTTATCGGGTAACCGTCGGATTGGCAATGATCGGCCAACCACCTGTAATGCAACAGTGGACCATTACCGGATAACCGTTGGATCGCCGATGATCGGCTTTCTGCTTTTAATGCAACAGTGGACCGTTACCGGGTAACCGTTGGATTGGCAATGATCTGCTAGCCTCCTTTAATACAACAGTGAACCATTTTCGGGTAACCATCAAATTGGCAATGATCAGCTAGCCGCCTTTAATGCAACAGTGGACGATTATCAGGTAACTGTCGGATTGACAATGATCGGCTAGCCGCCTTTAATCCAACTGCATGTAGAGAATAAAAGTTGGTTAGCTGTCGGCCTGTGGATGACCGGTGAGCTGCGTTTATTCCAATAGAGGACCATGCTCTAAAAACGCAAATGCTGTATGCAACATAAATAATGTTGAAAATAACACTTTCATAAGACTTGAAGAGGACAATTTATAAATTGTTAAATTAACATTAACGTTTTTCAAGGTCATTAACTTGAAAACGGTGCTAGTATCTGCACTGAAACGTTGCGTATGAATAAACCCAGAAGTTGAAAATCCATAAAGTCTTCCTTATTATGTTATCATCCCAACTTAAACAAGTATATTCATCTATTTAAACTTTTATAAGATTGTATTTATTTAAATATAGTTTTTTTTAGTAACCTGTAATTCTTTCAACATAGTATTGTCATGTTGGCAATAAATAAACATCTGATATGCTAAATGACATGACAAAATATCCATACCATCTATCGGATGGAATGCTATATTTTGTAAAAAAAAATGTGTACCAAATTTAATATTTATCCTTGCGTTGCACAATATAAGCCTCGGCTAAGGTGTAAATAAGAAATAAAGATTCATATAACAAAAACAAAAAATGCATAAAACTCCAATCACCCAATGTGGTCATCTGATATTTTTAAAAATATTTTGGAAACGCCAACTATATATATAGTGATTTGGATAACAATTCAACGCAAACTGCAGTCCTACACAATTTATATTCAGACATAAACATAAAATATCTCGATATTTGAATTAATGAATTTTGAAATTCAGTACGTAATTTTGAAGTGTCAGTACGTATATTAATTATAATCTTATAAAAACCTCTTCGTGGTTTTATTAAAATATAATGTTAACGTCCGAAAAGATTATCAAACATTACTGAGGTGTTTTTTGACCTGGCATAACACCACAATTACTGTAGGTTACCCCAGTCCTTCAGAAGCAATATAGGAGAGAGAGAGAGAAAGAGAGGGAGAAAGAATGAGAGAGCACAAAAGAGGGGAAAGGCTACCCACCAAGGTCAGTCCATCGAGATGTTCAACTACGTCTTCATGGAAGGCTAATCCATTTACATCAGTATTGGTCCAAGAGGCTTTGAGGTAGCAGTAGAGTTGTCTTACCCTTGAATCGCCAATAAACGCTAGGCGGTCCCAAGGATTGAAACAAGTCTGAAAAGTTTCCCTGGATAATAAAAACAAGAAAAGGTTCTGAAAAATATTTTTGACCTGAGAAGAAATATGATCACCAAAAACACGTCTATAATTAATATCTCTGAGAACGAGATTACAAACTGTAGGCCTATCATCTAGCTTTTAAACGTTTATGTAACCTATTTTGTGACAAAAAAAGCATTTGACTGGACGATTTCCTGGAGCACGTAAATCGCTGCTAGAAATAAAAGTACTTTACGAAAATATGTCAGTCGAATGTACTATTTGCGCATTAATTATATACCTTGTGCGGTTGTCGTGAAGTTCCGTTGAGTACTGCTATGAGTTCAGTGCTCCACAAACTTAGCGAACGTACTAGCCGAACGAAATAACGGTTGCGTTAGATCTCAATACTATAGTAGCGACGACAAAACATGGGAGTGTTTTAAATGTGATGTTTTTTAGATGGACTATTCCCTTCAAATTGGAACACGCAAATTTAATTTAGGAGTACATAATGTTATGTTCCCCCACAGATGAAATCTGTAAACCCGTAACACAACTCGGACTGATATAGCAATACAGAGGCTTTGAGTTATTTCTTTACGAAAACACAGTGCCGTCACTTTGCGAAATGACATTGTCGCTTTATAGCCTGTCTATACTTTAACATTGCGGGTTGTTCATTTTTAGGAATATATAGCTTTAAAATTGTCACTTTTTAAAAAAATTATACTTTTAGCTATGGGAAATTCGTATAGGTTTATGAACGTTTACGTGTTAATTTGCAACAGTCCCTATACCGCCCACGTTAGAAATCGTGGATAAGCCCTCCCTTGCCGTAAACCGACAACGTTAATTAGCAAAGGGACGTCACTCTGTTGTCGTAACGTAATAACTGGAAACCCCCGTATTGATTTGAATAAAGCATGCCCTAATGGCTACGATTGTTTGAAGCCCGAAAGATTCCACACCCGCAATTATTTACATTCATTGATTTGTGTGTGAGTAGTATAGTCAGGGCAACTCGGTTATTCTTTTTTAGTACATAATAAAGAAGGCTTCAACGTTATTATGTAATTATTTTGTTCGTTACAAATAAAGAAGGATGTGTGCGTTATCAGAAGTGCGGCGGCAGATTACCGCAGGACTATTGAAAAAGAAGGATTATGCGTTATTAGTACTGGGGCGGTAGTTTGTGACCGCACTACTGATAAAGAGGCCATGTACGTTATTTATTATTAAAGTCGTTGGTGGTCACGGACTGTGTACGGGTCTGTGTGTGTGAATGGCGTGTGACACGTGTAGTTGTTGTTGTTGTAGCATGACATGGCATAAAAGAGAGAGAGTAAAATGAGACCTGACAAAACCAGTGGGTGTGGTGGATCTGGTGTTAGATTGTCATTGCAAATGCTTGAGAAGCCTTTTCGTGTGATTTGGTTGGCCCTGAGAAGTCCTTTGGAAGTTGGCCCTCAAAACGGTTGTGTGTTCAGCAGATATCCAGCTGCTCCAGCAATCGAGTTTCCTCCCTGGCTGCCTTGCCGTCGTAGCCAGCAGAGGGTGATAGCGTGGGCGGACGCCTCGCTTGCCTCGATTGTTGGACTGACGGGCTGCTCCGAGATGAAGGTAGCTTTCAACAGTTCTCTGGGCGATGTTGTTTGGCACCTCAGCGTATCGGGCTGTGTTGAAGGGTTGGTTGTATTAGCCCTGGCCGCTTCAGCCTCTGTTTCCCTTCACCGTTATATTTATAATATCGATGAAAAACAGCCGCTGTTCAACTCAACTCACACGACTGTCAATCTTATTCGCTATTAAAAACGTGCTTCTCGATCGCTTTTTAAACCACACCAGGTGAAAGAGAGCCTTCCCTTTTCTTTACCCAACCCAGGAACGTCAAACACCCCGAAGTCTAACACAAAGAAGCACGCATCAGATTTGTATTCCATCTCTGATCATTCAAATCCAACAAACTTCTCATAGGTCCGCGCTTACTGTATATAAAGACGTGACCAAGCCAGACTCGATCGTTCTCACCAACCCACCACCTACTTGCTACTCACTTACGACCAGCCTGCAACCAAGATGATGATGAATGAGCCTGAACAACCTGACCAACCACATCCCCGTGACTGCGATGAAGAAGTGTGCACCTATCAAAGATGTAGAAGACAGCTACAACACATCTATACTAGTCAAGGGAAACTTGGTGGGGGTGGGCTTAACTCACGCATAAGAAGACTCAGAAGACTCATAAGAAGAACAATGTGAGGCGACACACCCAGCCTCGAAGCAGCGACGCTTAAGACTACGAACCCCAAGCGATTGATTACTGGATGCTCATTGAGTTTTGACCAGGCCACTCGGTACATCCCAATACTGCTGAACCCTGATGTGCCGTCTATACAACAACGCACCAGACAACAGACCACCATGGGTCACATTCACCGGCCAACTACGACTACGCCCTCGAACACTACAACAGCCTGAGACAGAAGACAGGCCACGCTTAGATGAAAATACGTCACAACAGCAGGCCCCGAGCAGCCAATGCACATGCATCACAACCAACTCACAGCCTATGAGGTTGGTCAGCGAGTGGTTGTTGCGTATTCGTGTGTATTTCTAAAACATCTCTATGTTGTGTGGTCTTCCAACGGTCCTTTTCAGGGCCAACTTCCACAGGCCCTTATCAGGGCCAACCAAATCCCACGAAAAAGCTCTTCAAAAATGACAATCTAACACCAGACCAACCACACCCACAGGTTTTGTCAGGTCTCATTTTTTCTCTCTCTCTTTTATGCAATGTCATGCTACAACAACAACAACAACAACAACAACAAAAACAACACGTTTCACGCGCCAATAACACACACAAACCTTTACACTGCTCATGACCACAAACCAGTTTAATACGAAATAGCGTACATGGCCTCTTTATCCGTAATGCGGCGGTAAACTTCCTCCCCACTACTGATAACGCATATATCCTTCTTTATCAGCAGTCCGGCGTTTATCTGCCGCCGCACTACTGATAACGCACAAAGTAATTAGTACATAATAGCGTTGAAGCCTTCCTAATTATGTACTAATAAATAATAACTGAGATACGCATACTATACTACTACTATGCTTTGATGTCATTCAGCTGTACATCAATCCAATTCCCTTTTTAAAGATAGCAGTCACTCAAATCAAACA
>JARFOD010147435.1:0-12707 GCA_031763545.1 Mopalia muscosa | reverse complement strand
TCAGCAAATAACAGTAAATAAATAGACAACTCATTCAGCTCTATGGCGCTACTACTGTGCTGTATGAGATAATTCTCCAAGTCTTCAATAAATAGGGAAAACAAAACAGGGGAGGTAATCTCACCCTGTTTTAGACCAAGACTACTACTGAAATAAGACGTTTTTACCCCTTTATGTCTTACACATGATTTAACATTTTTGTATACACTCTTAATTATATTTAACATTTTACCACGTATACCTAGTTTAGAAATCTTATACCACAGCAAGTTGCGATTTACATAATCGAATGATTTGCGGAAGTCCACAAAAGCACAGTACACCCGTTTTTTCTGAGACGTATATGAAGACAACAAAGTATGGAGCGCAAAAAGTGGTGCCTATATTCTGACGGAACCCAAATTGAGCATCCGATATTTTACTATGCTTATTACTCCACTCAACAATACGTGAATTTATGATGGTTGTGAAGAGCTTCGAGAAACAGCTAGTGAGTGTTATACCTCTGTAATTGTTTACTTCTTCTGGGTCGCCATGTTTGTATATAGGTACAATGATACCCTCTGCCCAGCTCTCCGGGAATACACCTAATTCAAAGATCTTATTGAACAAAAGGCAGTAATACGTCAGTCCCTTCTTTGAAAAATTCGTTCACTATGTAATCTTTACAATGGGTTTTTCTATTTTTCACGTTTAAAATAGCTTCCTTTATTTCACCCACACCAATATGGCGTTCCATTTTCTAGAAAAGGATTGTTTCGTCACTCGATGTATCACCCGATGGCACCGATAATGGCATCATGGCCACGCCCGTAATTGTTTTAAAAAAGTCCAAAAATGAATCCGGGTTTATATTTTGACCGTAACTTTGTAATTTGTTTCTTTTGACATATATCCAATATTCCCTCGGATGTTTTTTTTTAATAATCATTAATTCATCAGCTTTTTCTTTCCGAAATTTATTTTTAGTTTTTTTTTTAGATAACGTCTTATATAACTTTTTAGAATGACACATGATAATTCTATCGGCATCATTATGAGATTTATTAAACTGTTTTAAAGCCTGCCGATAAAGTTTGACAATTTATAAGAATTATTCAACCATCGTGTGACTGACCTATTACTGTTTACAAAAATCTGCCTAGTCTACACGCATAAAATACGGAGAAGCTATCAATTACAAGTGACCATAGATTATTCACAGCAGAATCAACTGAAATAAAAGGGTTTGAAATATCTACACAGGTTAATAGGGCGTGTGCACGAGACTCCAGTGCTACTTTAAATTCAGTGTGATAATTTGCTGACCATTGCATTTTTTCATAGGTTATATCACCACTAAGAGTAGGTTCTAACTAACCAACCGTAGCTAAACTAAATGACAGTGACTAGACCATTCTGTAAGGTCATTAACTCGAAAGTCTTTGATCAAATCAAAATCCAACTCAGACACTAACAAGTAATCTATAACACTTTTACCGTTGGTATTAACAAAAGTGAAACGACCCAAGTCCTTGTCTTCACAAAGCCTGCCATTTGCTAATCTTAAACCTGTAGATTTACATAACTCTAGTAACTGACTACCAAACGAGTTCAAACGACTGTCCATTGACACACGCAAATCAGTTGGTGTAACACCGACACTTACATCAGGTCTTCAAAAGGCATTGGATAATCATACCTGATATAATCGTCGTGATTTCCAGTCCGAGCATTTAGGTCACCTGCGATAAGCACTTTACCCAGGTTACTGAACCTCTTGACATCTGTTTGTAGTATGTCGAATAAGTTACTGTTGTTAACGTTGTAATATGTGGAACCCTCTGGGGGAATATAAGGTCCATGTTTCAGTAAATATTATTATATCATGACTAGCTATATACTCACTGAAGTCATTCTTGTCTTTTAGTTGTTGAGTGAGACCTTCTACATTCCAGCACAAAACACTAAGTTTATTTCTACACACATCCTGTTTCCTACGGTTTTGACTCGTGCTGTCCCTTTCCGAATTCCCCCGTCTTCCCTCTATATCACTCGCCTTCCCTCTATATCACTCGCCGTAGGCCCCAATACCTCTCGACCATCCACTATGAGCTTTCTACCAAGCCACTTCACCTGCCTATTCGTTTCTAGCCTTTATGAACTCGGGCATGAGTCGCTTACGTTTAAAGTGAACTTCACTTGGGACCTGATTTCTTAGTTGTGCTATGTGGAAATATGACCTCGATTTTACCCGTTCTTTATCTCTATAGAATGTAAATATATGTATATATAACACAGGTTTTGTTCTTGTAGCATCGCCAAAGCACTTGGCAACAGCTTGAGGTAGATTCACATCCATTTGTTGGCTGGCCTCCATGGTTACATGCGACGTTGTTGTTGTTGCCTCATGTCCAGAGTAAGAATGTTCTTGAGTTTATGACATTTCGATGATAGCGAGCTCAATATGTAGTCAAATGTTACTGCTCTGTACGTGACTGCATGTTTCACCTCGCCGCCATGTTGGGAAGTATGTGTACACTGTGTACCGTGTGAAGTGGACAATCCAACGTCATATAAGTGAAATGCCCTTGAATACGACGTTAAATAGCAATCAAACAGACAAACAAACCCTGTCATTTATCGAAACTGGCTAAGTGACAAACTTAGGTTGGGGACTATTGTCCACATCCATATGTCTTTAAAAACACCCACGACGTAACTAGCAACTCCCCATGAAACATATAGACGTTCAGATCAGTCATAACAAATCCGTCATCATGCACAGTACGCCTTAGTGTTTATAGTCCGTTTGAGTCTTTAAAGTCATAGTTAATTTATACTCTATATAAAGTTGTTAACAAAAAAGAAAATAACATATTCTTTTGCATTTATAGTTTCCCACTGATGGCCTCTTTGTTAGTGGTTGCAGTAAGTAAAAATATATGGTGGACTTTTTGCACCCAAATTCCTGTAGCGTTATTACTAGGCGAAATCTATGCTTAAATGTTGTGCATCAATAAGATATGCTTTTTTTCGTTTTATTTGCACAATTTAAATTTTTATTTGTTTAATTTGATTACATTTTACCCCTTTCCACTAGACCCTTCACAAAGAGTTTTGACGGTGTGTACTTTGGCGAATAAAACAAATCATCATAACATTTGTAAAGGTGACACAGGCTCGTGTCACCAGCCTCTAAACCACAGTAGAACGATGTTTGTAAGGAGTACAGACGGATTCATGGGTCACGACCATATAGCTCGGTATTTTATATTTATTAGCTGGAATGACCCAAAAGCATCAAGCAAATTTTCATAATCTTTGGTTTGATGAACTTAATATGTGTTCAAAGTGCTACATCATTTCTCAAAAGCACGTTTCTAGAGGTGTTTGTGGATTGAAAACTCAGATAAACCATGGTTGGAAATCGTTTAATGGGTTATTGTCTGTATTGAAAGGAAAAATAACAATTCAGCCGAACTCTACAGGAACAATCCGTTACCACTGTAAGGATGAAATCCATATTGGGAAAAAATGAGTTGGGCACATTCTGTCAGAGGGCATAAAATATTAGGAAAAGCGGATGTACCCATTTAAATGGGTCATGTTAAATCCCTCAATCGAGCATCGCTGGAGTTGAGATTTTGCGAAAGCTTGTCCAGCACAGAAAAGAGAACTTCGGTAAAGCGTTTTGGAGATCGCCCAATGTTGTAGCGACATGAAATCTCATAGGACCAATCCAGTAATAGGCTGAGACTCAAAGTTCCGTTCTGTTTCACAAAAGTCTATTGCAAACAATTTCACTTGACATTTCCACAGATCAGTGTTTCTCTGTACAGATCAGTTTCTTAACGGGATATGCCTACAGTAATACCAAGGGAGTTGAACACTATTATTCTTGTAATCAATAATGTTTGTGTCGTATTTTAATCGGTGTGTTGTGGCGCGACAACTAACCACCTAGGTATTTAAATAATATTAAAAAAGAATTTGGAAAAAGGAAACAGTGCATGTTAAGGGGACATTTACAAATAAAATTAAGCCTAAAGATTGCGGTCATCTTCCAAATATTATTTCATAACTAGCTAATTATTATCATAGTTTAATTATTATCATAGTTTTGATTCTCTGATGTGTCTTGATAGCTCTTCATCTGAAACAGTTGGGTATTATTGTCATGCCTAAAGAGATACATGTTAGAAGATTAACGTACGCTATAAGTACGACAGGCCTTTAATATTGAACTATTGGGATTTCTACATCACAAAATCGCGTTAGTGTGTCATCTCTTTACAAGGTCTTTTCTAGTACAAAACGCTTTATCACGAATATTAATGTTGTGCTATCCCAGACAGGCCACGTTTGACCAAGTCAAATCTGCCATCATGACGCTATGTTGATCATTTTCCCTGTAGATGTTTTTTTAATTTTTAATTCTTTTTTTTATTTTTGCGTTTTTATTCATTTTCTATTATAAAGGTGTAAATATTTGTAGAGTTGAGAACATTTACGGGATGTTTGTTCCTCTGATGTATACCTACACATTATCCGCCTTTGTTAGAAAGTGTAGCCAGTGTCGGATTAAGACGCATTGAGGTTCTAAGCACTTAATTGCTATGTAATTCAAAACACTAAC
This sequence comes from Mopalia muscosa, assembly GCA_031763545.1. Taxonomy (NCBI): domain Eukaryota; kingdom Metazoa; phylum Mollusca; class Polyplacophora; order Chitonida; family Mopaliidae; genus Mopalia; species Mopalia muscosa. The sequence goes on along the minus strand of JARFOD010147435.1, from coordinate 8,089 downwards.
AATAATAAAGATACCATCTTCTCGTTTTAAAAAAAAACGAAACAAAACATACAGGATGATGGAAAAATAACGTTCAATTTTCTATAACAGACACGGGAAGCCGAGTGATGCTCCGACTTAAGGATGGATCTTTCAAAATACTCCTGGCGACTGGCGATACAAACTACGTTTTGCCTTGAAATCTGTGCTGCCACCTAAAGGAATGATGTCGCTGGTGTTTTGCTTTTGACCAGCGGAACATTCCCTGTTGTAAATGTCAGACCGTTAGTTAATAAGGCCACTCCTGCAATAGATTTTTATGTCCAAAGATAGTTACAAAAATGTCAAAATCTCCATAGTTGATCATCATTTCAGGTATGATACGCTGACAAACTCGTGAAGCAGACGACCATTTGGAAAATTTCATCCACAAGAGGTTATGGTACGACGGGGTATATCCATTTAATGCCAATATATTCCCAGATTTTGTGCTTTGCTATAGCCGAAACAACGAACAAGCCAGCACCAGTTTCATCTAATGACACTCCGCCTGTGTCAGGTCCATCAAGAGCCATCCAGTCAGTGTCATATCCATCTAGCGACACACAGCCAGTGCCATATCCATCTAGCGACACCCAGCCAGTGCAATTCCAACCAAGCGAGGGTATATTTTTGGAAAGTAACTTAGTAATTCATTCCGATAAAAATAAAACCCATTTAATTTGAATTTTTGTTCAAGTGGGCAGAGTTACGGCCATTAATTTGTTGTTATGCTTAACCCCTTGAGAGTGTTTCTGTGATTTGATTGACTGAGTGACTTTATATGCAGGGTTGCAAAACACAGTATGCCAAAGAATAATGACATCTAATGCTAAATATATTTCACATGCATGGCATGGGGCAACATTATTTTTTGTTACTTTCTACTTTCAATAAAATGACAAAATGTTTTATTAGATCTGCTGGTCTTATTGTCGAGAGTGTACATATGTCTAGTTAAATCTGCCAATACCATGATCATTTTCTCCTTCTGTTATGGTAATTTTCTAATCGAAAATAGTTTGGTTCGCTTTGCTTCATATGAGCCAAGGTCCCATGCACTGTTTGTTATATTATACACTGTTTGTGTACATGAATTGTACATGTGACTGCATTTTTTCTGCGTCCATTGGAGTATGAACGTACAAAACTTAGGCGCACACCTCTGTATGAACGTTCCCCGGATTTTTACAGCGAGTACCTAGGTTTTTACGCTCTTCCTCCAATAAACACGCAGTTGGTCAAGGGTACCAATTATTCATCAGTGTCGAGCGAGACGAATCTCAGATGGACATCACGGAAACCTTCTATTAGTCGACTTCAAATATAATACCATTTTGAACAAAAAACAGTGCGGTAATTTATGTGGTTATAATTATGTTTTAATTAACAAATATGAGCATAATAACTTTTCCGAAAGCATGACTTGCGTACAATTTACGGAAGGACTGACAGACAGAAAGGGTTCGGAGACATAAAAATAATGAACATCAAATGTCCATGTCTTACCAACGGATCTTATCCACTGATGTGATCGTGTTTGGATTATACGCGGGAGTGAAATAAAATTAAACATTGAAGAAACAAACAAATTGTACCAGAGTTCCGGTAATCAAATACTGTTAATCTTCACTTTCTTAAAGACACAAAAATTATTCACCATAGAAGAATAGTTAAACAGCAACGACTGTTCTCTCTAAAATCAACTGTTCCCAAGTAAGGTGTTTATATTTGAGACATACACACGGGCAGTTAATCGCCGTTTAGTGATCACAAATCACAGATATAGTGATATGATATATAGAACCCCTGCGACAAGAGCTTTATGGAAATAAGAAAGGCCGCTTGGGTTGTACTTTAACTAATTTCAACAATTATCTACTGTCTCCGTCGACAGACTCGTAAATAAACCAGTCAAATGATAGTAAATGAGACAAATCCGCTTGGTAATGATCCGCACAGCGCAGCCGGAAAAGAGACAACCGTAAGTCAACAATTCAACTCCCAAATGGCTCTTTTACATTTTTCTCTGTGCTTTGATATAAAGTACATACCGAACTAGTACATTTCCATGGTAATGCCCGGATAGTCTATGTGGGCACGTTAGAGGTAAAACGTAAGGACGGTCGATGTTTTGAGATCTTGTGAAACCGTTTGTGAACCGGTTAATCTATTGATTTGCTCACCTACCTTCGGTTTGATCACACGAGGACGGAACGAATGACCAGTTTCCAAATGCCTACTTTATACAATTTGACTTTCGTTATATTAAAAAAAAATGCACTGATTATAACGTTTCATAGCTCGCCCTATACGCTGTAAAAAGGTTTATCGAAATTACAGTTAAATTTTATACGATTGCCAAAACGCGTCCGCCGAAATAGTTCAAGGCAAATATCGGAAAGGCTAGGTACCGTTTTTCAGTTTAAGGACTATTCCGCTGGATTTTCTGTAGTTGTAACTATAATCGGGAGTCACAAGCTTTCAGAAAATACCCGTATGTTATGTTTTTGATAATAATATCATTTACAAGACGATTACAACCTATTTTATTATCTTATGTTAATTTACATATTTGTTTAACCTGATTATGGTTGCGCGGAGAGACTGTGAACAATTGTCGCAACCTTTGGCAAGGTTGGACCGAGACTAATTCCTTGCTTATAATTACTGACCGTTTTTTGTGTTTTATATTACCGTCTCTCCCAAAAGATAGACAGGGGAGATAATAACGTTTTCCCCGGATTATTCAATTTAATATTTAGCTGAGAGAAAAGTAGCTGAATCAGACAGTATTGCCCGTACTCATACACAGCGCCGGTTGTGTGCTTCATCATCTTAATTTTGCCACGATGCCCTGGTGTATTCCTGGTGCACTTTCCGTCCTTGGCCACTTATCCGTAAATGATAGCACCAAGTAATGTGCTGACCAGCGTAACGTTGATATGTTGTCCGATACACAATAGTCTAACGAAACAGTCAACTGTTTTTTAAATGAAAAATTCGTTATGTTAATGGTCTTCGCTTCAAGTTCAATTGTGTATATTGATTTGATGTCTGGCTCGTACTCATATACAGAGGCAGTTGTGTGCCTTATCATCATAATTTTGTCACAATGCCCTGGTGTATTCCTGGCAAACTTTCCGTCCTTGGCCTCTTATCCGTAAATGAAGTATGAAGTAAAGTGCCGACCAGCGTAACGTTGATATGTTGTCCTATATACAAGAGTGTAGCGAAACAGACAACGGTTTTCGGAATGGGAATTCGTTATGTTAATGGTCTTCGCTTATACACCAATTGTGTATATCGATTTGTTTGTTGTCTCTTGTCGCATATGTCTTGTCAGTAGTGCAGAGTCAGACATCCAATCATGGAGGCCCTCTTGCTATTGGCAGTTTGTTTGAAGAGCAGCAATGCTGTCTACAATTAGCACTGAAGGAATATTAACTCTCCAATATTATGGAAGGGCTTTACACCTTTGTTGTGCTAGTGCCAATTATTGCTGAAATATACCGCAGTCGTGTTAATGAAGACCCTTAATCACGGCGTAAAGCACTAATCAATCAATCAATCAATCCACCAATTGTTGACCGCATATTCTTAATAGATATATCGCCAGCTCGAGCGTATATTCGCGATTTTTTTTAAATTTTGAATAAATTGTACTCTGGTTATTGTTTTGGTCTCTTAAAAACACCTCTCATTAACATTTAGGCTGACATGAAAAAGAAGGGCCTAAATCCTTGCGACAAGCATCGGTGTATAACTTCCCGACATGTCGAGGAATTCCCTTAAGCTGTTGGGGTGAGGGCTGGTGTTTACTGCCAACGTTGTTCTCCAGCTCGGAGAAGGGAAATCTCGCGGCTACAGTAACATCTCTGATCATCGACAACACAGGCTGTGTAAGCTGAATAGAGAGCATGATGTAGCCTAGGCAACTGGCACTGGCAACCAGCCAATATTTTATGTTTTTTTCCAAAGTACCGTGACATGAAGCAAATGCCCAATACATTGGCATCGGAACCTCAAAGAGTGAACTAGATATAAATCAGAAAAGGAGAAAACACATGAAACTATGACAAAAAGTATACATATCAGATATTAATAGCACGTATTGACCTATACGGATACACGAGATTGTTTGGTTGTCTGATTGGGGTTTAACGTCGTACTCAAGTAATACACGAGAATATAAATTATAAGCGTTGTAATGCCATTTGACAAGATGACACAGCATTTGGGACATACATCCCTGACATCAACGATTGTATTGTCCTGGTCATTACTGTGAGTAATATACAATACGTATGGCTGATATACGTTTCTTTGGCGGACGCCTGATACCGAGGATTAATTTAGAAACATTTACATGCGCAATAACTTCGCTACAACGCTGATTTATTCGTTTCATTAATTGAGTGATTGATTGATTGGGTGGTTACTTGGTGTGATTGATTGATTGGTTGATTGATTGGATAATTGACTGATTAGTTGATTTATCGGTTGATCGATTATTTGCCTTGGATAAGATAGTCTATCTGTTCTGAACATATTCCGGATCGCCAGCGGGCCTCTATCTTTAGCAAATGCTGTCTGCAAAGGCCAGGACATTAAGGTCTCTCCTGTGTAAACTATTCAAGGATTTCTTGACATAAAAACTACTTTAAGTGACAGTCATTAATTGGATTCCCGTGTGAATATGGCTTGTTAACTTTGACTGGAGGCATCACTCGGTGGCATCACTCGGTGACATTCTTCAAAGCAGAGCCATTGACAGAAGAGAACTGAATTGATGTTGTTTGAGCAGCCACAGGTGTGAACAGGGACTTCACAGAAGACGTATTTGGTCTTCTGCTATTATTTGCTGGAAGAGGCTCACCACCATGTATGTGTTTTATTAGCCTTATTGAAATCTAATACAATTATTTTTCTTTATTTGTACAATTTATGTTAACTTTTCAGTCAAGAGTATTTATTTCTCCATATACTTTATATTGCCAACTGCATTTTTTTAATATTGGATAGAATCACAAAAAGCGAACAGGAATGCATGAAATCTTCTGACTCAACACAGATGTCTCCACAAAATATCTATCAAACTAGCGTTTGACTAATTAAAACAGCTGAAGCCTTGTTTGTCTGTATATTTTGAAAGATAATTCCCACTAAACATGTCTTGAGGTGTTATGGATATACCAACATGTCACGAGAAGGTCATAATATAGTAGGGTGGAAAATAGTTACTGACAAGCTATACGCCCCCCCCCCCACACACACACACTTACTCGCATACACAGACTGTCTGTTCAACCTCATCGAATGTTTCTACGATAAATGAAAATATATTCAAAAAGTATGGTTATGTGGAGAAATTTTAGGATATTAATTATTGCCTCATCATCAAAATTGTTTGTATACTTTTGAGATTGAATAATATTTTGTCTGTCGAAAAAATGTATCAGGTCACCTGCCTTTTTTGTTTTGAAACTGTAGCAATGAATAGACCAGCGCAGTTGCGCTACCAACTGAAAATAACGCTACCCACGTATATTCTATAATATATAATACGAACTATCTTATTTTCCATTTGTTTAAACCGGACTTATTTTCCGCCCAATTGTTATCGGTCTAGCCTTGTCAGTTCCTATTCGCACACCACAAGTCCCGTTATTTGTTCTTGTAACTATACTTTTTACGAAGTTTATCAATCAGACTTGACTTGCAGACAATTTACTATTTTTCAACTAGACCCTACAGCAAAACAATGAAGTATTTATCAGCCTGACATTACTAAAACACAATGTTTTCTTGCGTCGTATTGACACAACTCACATACAGTGCTCTGTACATCATCAAGACTGGCACAAAATTTTCCCTTTTCATCCTGACATCACTTCCACACAATGGTCTGTTTTTCTTACCACATCAATTGCACACAGCTAATGCTCTTTTTTTAAATCCTGACATCGCTTTCATATGGTGCTCGGTTCTGCACTTGGCACCACTTACATATTGTGCTCTGTGCTTCATCTGACAACATCTACATAGTGCTCTCGTTACATCACTTAGGTACAGTGATATGTTTTTTTTATCTTGTCATCTTGTTATCTTGTTCAAAGCTCTGTTAGTTTAACAGCCAGTTAGATGACGTTGCGTCACAAAGAAATGGAGGTCACGTCATAATAGAAATTCGTTGCGTAACTGATTTTTGAGCAACCGGCCCCTGTTCGTTGACTAACATCACAAACATACAGTGCCCTATTTTTCACCTGAAATCGCTTACACCCACTGTCCTGTTTTTTCAAGACCCTGACATGACTTAAACACAATGCTCTGTTCTTCTTCCTGAAATCACTTACAGTGCTCTTTTATCTATTATGATATCACTTACACAAAGTGCTCTGTTTTTCACCTGATATCATTTAAAAAGAACGCCGATGTCACTCCCATAAAATCATATGGTATGTTCTGTTATTAATCGATACTGTATGTCACTTGATGATACATACTGATCATGTATGTTCTGTCTGGTACATAAAAGCAATTATAGACCGTCTCATAGGAATCGACTCGCATAGCCCATAATTATCTCAAAATTCACAATATTAAATTAAATTATAATATCACTGGTTTCTGGTAATAACAACATAACTGCCTCATTATATTCATGTTTGTTGAAGGAGAAGAAAGGTAAAGTAGTGTCAGTGTCATATTCTCTTTATAAGTGTCAAAATGCTAAAGACGAGTCTTCACATTTTCACCCTTGCTTCAATTAGCGAGGACAACGGGGCATTAAATTAATTTAAATTTTGTAGAAATAAGCAGAAAATCAACAAGTCGTTTACAAATCAAGTCTGTCGACAATAAACAAACGTGGCGCCACTGCCAATTTATGTGTCTGTGATGTCTCCTGCTTTTGGTCTGCATGTAGTCTACCTGTCATCCTATGGTTATACCCGTCTCTTACTTTACTAATAAAAGCTCCAATACGATTGGATAGGATAAAGAGATCTCATCCAAAAGCTGCCCTGACCGCAGGTTTTTCCGTCTATGGAGGCAAGGTGAAAAATATGAGAGGTTGTGTTAATATGTGCAGATATAACATTGAATCTGGTGCTCTTTTTGTCGAAGCCTCGTTGCCTGATTGGATGGGGTAAAGGGATCCCATACCAAGGAACCAGCTCTAGACGCATGTTTTTCGTCTATGAAGGCAAGGTGAAAAAGTAGAGAGACTTAATGCAAAGATCTTATATTCTGCCTTGCCTCCCGAAGATGCGTCAGTATGTGCAGATGTAACATTGAATCTGGTGCTCTATTTATCGAAGCATCGTTGGCCGTTGAATTGTATGTTGAACTCTTCATACCACATATGGTGGTCTAGACCACTGTAATGACAACAGTAAGCCAACTCTACTAAGAACTTTTTTGATTCCATATCTGTCAATGCTGTCTTATTTTATTTTGCTGGGCAATCTTATGGTTTGTTCGAGCCTCAAGCCATTTATCAACAACGTTTAGATCTTAGATTTAAATTTGTTCATACGTTTCAATTTACTTGTGTTCTCTGTTTGATGATATGTTTGAAACGTAACAAACATGGCATTACACAACAATTAATATTCAACCCTTAAAGTACCTGAAATTTTGTAAATGCTAGTATTTTAATTAATAAAATTAAATATTTAATTAACATTAAAAAAACGGGAATTTATTTTCATTGTATACCACTTTATACGACGGTCAGCTGAAAGGATATGTGTCATCTGTCGAGCCATATAACACGGCCTCAGTCCGCCTTATGTCTGTTCCTGCTTGTGTGTCATTCTCTGTGAAGTCAACCGATACAGCCCTGAGTTAATGCACCTTTTCGCATATTTGTAGGGTTATGTGTTTTCCCCTGACAGAACTAGCCCCATTTGTTAGACTACACGCTTTTGAAACTGTCTACTTGTGTAGAATATATACAAAGCCACACTGGAGGAGTTGTTGCTTTTTTTTCACGCAATTTCAATGTAATACGATGAAGTTGACTGCGTTTTTTGTGGCCGGGTGGTGTGTGTATCGGGTAGGG
>JARFOD010147424.1:0-12709 GCA_031763545.1 Mopalia muscosa | reverse complement strand
TTTTAGTCCTCTTTTCCTACAGACCTATATGGTTCATAACTCTGGAAACTATTTTTCTTGCTCACCAACAAATTCAGTTTCTCAAAAAATGGAAAAGAAAGAGCATGACTACCATGAAATTCTCAATGGGCTTCTTCAAGAGCAGGATTACCATGACATTCTCAATGGGCTTCTTCAAGAGTGGGACTACCATGACATTCTCAATGGGCTTCTTGAAAGGATTTGCAATCAAATGATATTGATTCAAAAATAATACCCAAAACATTTTACTGGTAATAAATACAGCGTGACTCTCATGTTGGAAAAATGTGACTCCCGTGACGCGTAGCACAAACATACTGATTCAGTTCACTATTAGTATTCATTTAATAAATTTATTCATAACAAACCTAATAATACAAAAAAGATTAATCGAAACCCATGGTCTTGTAAACATATGTGTCTATCACATATATTTTGAGATCCTCAACTGCTGTGAATCATTAATGTGGTATGTTACTATTTCATGTCCACAATTTCAATATTTGGTATGCTAAGGATTGTTTCCTTTGCTCTGAGATCTCATTGAACAAATTTGGGGTTAAGAGGAAACTATTGACCCAATCTTGGAGGTGGTGGGGCGATGAACATTCAGACGATGTTTTGTTGGTTTATCACTGCTTTACAACTTCACATCAAGTCCATGCACACATTTGCCTCCATTTGTTAGAAGTCCACAATCCCTAAACTATCTAGCAATCCATCTACCTGTATATTTAATCAAAATATATGTTGAGATGTATACATTTAACCAGTGTTTAGGAGCATTTTTTATGTTTCTGACCCCCCATTATTAAGACATTTGTATAGTACTATTATTCCCTGTGTGACATCCGCAAACCTATCCATATATATATAATAAAGTCAAAACATAAATCACAACCAATGTATATCGAGCTGTAAACTGATTGTAAAGTACATGTAGGTCAAAAATATCTGAGAATACAATATGTCTCAAAATAATACCCCAAAAACATTGATTATTTGGTCAAGTGACAAGGTTGTATGCCCTTAAAATGACTATGATGTCCCCTGTGGAGATGTAGGAATTCAAACTTGCAGGTCCTAGTTGAATCCTGGACCGTTGTTTCACTTGGCTGGGGTCATAGTTCCCTGCAGTTTATTTAAAGAGTATAGCAATGCTGTCTTTATTTAGACTAGGAGGAAAATTAACTTTCCAACATTATGGAAATGCTTCACATCTAGGTTGTGTTAGTGTAAATTATTCTTGGAATACACAGCTGTCATATAAGTAAAACATCCTTAAGCACGGCATAAAATGCCAATCAATCAATCAATCAATCAACCTTTTTTTTTCTCTCTTTCTGTAGCTGTCAGGGCATTTTGGCTCAACTGTACAAAATAATGTATGTATTCCTCTTATTATTCTGCCCAAATTACAAAAGCTTCAAAATGTGACTCCTGTGACAATCAAATCTAGACTCTGTGACAACATTTCCAGGTCAATAACAAACAATTATCATTCTCTGAAACATCAAACTTTTCTGATTTTTTACAGTGTTTACTTAAAAGTTTCATAAACAAAAATGGTTTGTCTTGTATTTAAATAGCTCTTCAGGTAGAAGAAAAGTGTATCCACTTTTGTGACTCCAGTGACACCAGCATGAGGCAGAATACATCTTTGCAGTACAAGAAATTGGTGTCAACAGGCAGTTCATGAGGACCCATTGGCAATGCAACGGTGAACATTTTAGTCACACATGATAAACTTTTCTATGGAATTTTTCACTCGGAAGAAACTATTGCTTTTTTGCACTGATTAACATTAAAATTTGAAGTCACTTTATACTTCGCCAATATGAACAGTAGAGTCAAGAATTATATAACAGATTTGATTATTTAATCTCCATATACCAATGCTTAGAAAAATGTTTACATATTTTATGTCACTAGCATATGTTTGAAAATTAATATTGATGTACGGTTATCATGGAACAGCTGTTCAGACTTTTGGAACAGAGAACCTTCTGACCCTTGAAACAGAGAAACTTCTGACCTTTGGAACAGACAACTTTCAGACCTTTGCATCAGAGAACTTTCTGACCTTTGGAAGAAAGAAACCTCTAACCTTTGGTACAGACAACCTTCAGACATTTAAAACAGAGAACCTTCTGACCTTTGGAACAGACAACCTTCAGACCTTTGGAACAGAGAACCTTCAGACCTTTGAAACAAACAACCTTCAGACTTTTGCAACAAAGAACCCTCTGACCTTAGGTACAGAGAATTTTAGACATTTGGAACCATCTGACCTTTGAAACGGACAACCTTTAGACCTTTTGAACTGACAACCTTCAGACATTCGCAACACAGAACCCTCTGATCTTATGTAAAGAGAACCTTTAGACCTTTGAATCAGAAAACCTGTTGGAACATTCTGAAATTTGAAACAAGAAACATGGAACAAATTGGGCCAAAGAAAGTCTGAAGCAGCAGACCTTTTGGAACAGAAAACCGTCAAACCTTTGGAAGAGACAATTCTCAAACCTTTTGTTTGTTTTGTTTGTTTGATTGATTGGGGTTTAACGTAGTATTCCCCAACTATTGTCGGAGCCACACAATGTGACTCACTCATATACCTGATGGTCGAAAGTTAGACATAATCTGTTGAACCGTACATCAAAGCAGGTTCAATTTAGTAACCGCACATGCTACCCCTAAGCCATGGCTGTGGGCCTCAAACCTTTGGAAGAGACAATTCTCAATTGTGGAGGTGAGGGGGGTGTTTGGAATTGGATGTAAAAAAACAACTTCATAGACATTAAAATTCTGCTCATTGCATATTATCTTTTCAATTCTCTTAAAAGCTGCAAAATAAAGCCAAAAGTAGAGAAAATGATTGTAAAAAAACATCTTTTAAATTTATATTTGTCACAAGATAAAGGGGCCAATCATCAAACTTATAATTGTTGAGGCCTAAAATATTCAGCTGCTCTGACAACCTTGACTTGTAATCAGAAATAAATCAATCAATCCTATGCGTTGTTCTAACCTGAGGGACAATCTCAGAAAAACATCAAAGAAAAGCTGAGCCTTAAGTAGGAATCAAAGACAAATTTGTGATCTTCCATTTTCTGATCCTAATTTGACTTCTGATCCAAGATTGGAGGTAACTGACTTGAAGTGTTAAAGGATGTTAGATGAGTACCGTGCAATCAATCAACCATTAACTGTTAGCTATTATAAATACTTGCTAAATATCAATTGATTAATTGATTGGTGGATAACGTTGTATTTAATGGTATTTTACTTATATAACAGCAGTGTATTCCACCAATAATTGAGACTAACATAACTAAGATGTGAAGCGTTTATATAATGATGGAAAGTTCATTTTCCTCCAATGCTAACCAAAGACTACATTGCTACTCTTCAAACAAACTGCCCTTAGCCTGAGGGCAGTAAATATCAAACCAATCTTGTTACCTCTACAACCTGCTTTCATTATTAAAGACTTGACTCTTGGCATAGAGTGGATAACTGTATTAAGTGTGAAGACCTATGCTAAACTCTTCAACTCTATATAAGGATGGCAGAGTCTTGGAATGACTGAATTTTATAAGCCTTCTAACATCAAAGAGAATAATATGCAAAGCTTGACAATCAATGAAATTATATGTACGCTTTTAATTCACTGACATGACATGTATAAAGGGTTTTTTTTTGCGCATCCAGTTGATCTTGATCGTTGACCTTGAAACTCAACAGACGTCAATCTCCTCCAATAAGTAAATGTCCTGGTACTTTGTAGGCATACATATTATAGATTCAGCCAACTAGTTCAAAAATTGCAGAATTCAATGAAACACACAGATTTATCCATATTTTACTGTAACAATACTTTATTTTTTTAAACTAAGGCAACATTTTACATGCATATTATTGAATTAAACATTAGCAGTTAAATAATCTATCTGGCAGCAAAAAAGTGACTGTTACAGGCAATATCAAATCACACTTCTTCCAAATTTCAATATTACAATAACATATCACAGAAATCTTAATTAAATACCATTTTATTTATATTTCATGTTATATAAAACATGGAACAGAACCAAAGCATTGTTCATGGAGCAAAAATAGTGATTAACAAACACTTTTAAAATAGTATGGTGTATACATTTTGAAAGATAAAACATAAAGAACAACAGGTATTACAAAACATTTGTTTCCAATACTTGCGAGTTGGTTAGGGTTTTCTCCAATAAACACTAATCACTCAATCAATCTTATTCGTATATGAGTCAAGACTTACTAGATAAAGTTTTATTTTGTTAACATTTCCAGATTCATTAACTCAAGTTACAAATTCAGAACAATCATCCCTTTAATACACATATTGTGCAATTCTAACTGGATCAAGGAAAACATAATAAAAACAAACAATATCAACAAAAAAATGTTATTGAATCAGTTTAACAAAAATCTAATGCAAATTCTGGCAGTTTATGAGTTTATGCAAGAGTAAATACTGAGATATTGGCAGAATTGTATGATTTGAGTTAACCAAATAAAACTGATAAATACATGTAGTAAAACTACAGATATTTCTAAAATATTCACTGATCTTCACCTTGGTGTCACCTCAAGGATATAACAGATTACCGTTTCCACGGAGATTAATCTCCTGACGTGGAAATTTCAAGTTCGATTGTCTTAAATCTTCACTGTTGATCAACCAAGTATGATTTCTGTGGAGCTCAATTCACAATCTAATAGGTTTGTATTCAATTTTTTTTGCTAGCTAGGATTGATTTTAAGACAAGAAATGAATGTCAATTCAGATGTTACAATGTATAGAGCAAATGTTTTATTACCCCCTTGCGATTACAAAAGGGTCTTATTATTTTTCACCTTTGTTAATGTAGGGAGGACTAGTTTGATCCATGCAGTGTCAGATAAATCCAGAGATAAGATACGTCAAATAGGCTGGTATTTCATAAATAACTTTCACATATTTTTTTAATTTAAATTAGACACAAAAAATTTTTAAAAGACTTCATTAAAACTTTTTTTATACCATTTCTGTTATTTTTAAACAAACATCATTACAGAATTTAAATAAAAGTAAAATTGCACAACAAAAGTTTAGTGGCTTTAAAAATCAAATAAAACCATTACCTTAAACAGCTAATTTAATTAAATATATAAAAACTATACAAGCTAAAATTATTATTTTGGTGAACTTTAGCATGGGACAGAATGAAAAAGGACACAACAACTTCTGATAAAACATGTTTTTTTCGATGACCTCCTTACAAAATCCTTGATATTGTTTTATTCCAAAAATAACTAATGAATGCATCCATAGAGATTAATTTCTTTGCATGGCAACTGTCAGTTGTGGCGTCTAACATCTTCTCCACTGATTACCCAAGTGTGATTTCTGTGGAATTCAATTCAAAATCGATGACTCCGTTTCTCTTCAGTTTGATTATAAGAAGGCAAAAGGAAACACATTTTTTCTTAGCTACCTACTTAGCAGAAAGTCATCCTCCCTAAAACTCTACATAAACACACTTTGTCCTTATTCTCCATAGACCAAAAATCCATCAGTTTGTCGGGAAATTTGTTGAAACTAGAATGATTCTAAGATAATCTTCTATAAAGAGCTGTTGACCGAACAAAACATTTGTTTGATTTTCATGCAACACAGAAGAAAACCATTACACTTTCATCAGATATGGTAAGACAGATTTTTAATACTCGATAGACCAAAAAAAATCAATAACAACATTTGTTTGAATGGTACAAAAAATAGTCAACAATATAACCATCCTTGATTAACTTACAGACAAAATAATTGCTATTTCTAAATTGATTTCCTCTGTAAATATTTAGTAAATATTTACGCATTTTAAAAAGCTTCTCAAGGGTAGATGAGCATCCTTTAAATCCTCATCGGTGTCTTATGCCAAACTTAAGGGCATTTCACTTATGTTGATGTATTCCAACAAAAATTGACACAAGCACAACCAAGATGTGAAGCATTTCAATAATGTTGGAAAGTAATTTTACCTGTAGTGCTAAGTAAAGACAGACAGCATTGCTACTTTTCAGATAAACTAACCTTAACCAGAGGGCTAAAGTTCTATGAAGGTTGATGAGGCTTAAAGAGTCACCAGTCAGCAGAGTGGTGTTGATGCTAACATGCTATGATGCTACGGATTATAACATTTACTAGAAAGATTGTTGAAGTTAATCAGATTGATTGGAGAACCTGTCAAACAGATTAACAAAGAATGGACTAATGGCTATTAAAGTGACTGAAAATTACAATGATCTGATGTTAACTTAGCCTTTAGAACACCAACCTTTCAGAAAAGTAACCCTTTAGACAAGGCTGAAGGAAAAATCTGAAAACTCTAGCTATGGTTAAGAGAGACTGTGAACCAGATAATCTAATAAACCTTTACACCAGAGAACATACATTTAGACTAAAGAAGCTGCAAACTAACAGGCATTTGGAACAAAAAACTGTAAGACCTTTGGAATAATGTACCTTTGAAACACAGAAGATTCAAGCAGTAAGACCAGATAGTCTCTAAAGCAGCGGACCTAAGGAACAACAAACTTTCAAACATTTAGACCAGAGCACCATCTAATCTATGGAACAGAGAACCTTCCAACCTTTGGGACAGAGAACCTTCAGACCTTTGGAACAGAGAATCTTCAGACCTTTGGAACAGAGAACCATCAGGCCTCAGAAACAAAAAACCTTTAAACATTTGGACCAGAGAACCCTTTGACCTTTGGAACAGAAAACCTTCACTTTTGGAAAAAAGAAACTTCTGTTCTTTGGAAATGATAATCTTCTGGTCTTTGAAGCAGAAAACCTTCTGACCTTTAAAAGAGAAAACCTTCTGACCTTTGGAACAGAGAACCTTTGGACCTTTAAAACAGAGAACTATCAAACCTTTTGATCAGATTACCTTCTGATCTTTGGAAAAGGTTCTTTTAAAAAACTTTCAAACTAAACAAGTGAACTTTATACCGAATGCTACATGATAATAAGGAACAAGCTATGTAAACATCTTCTCATACATCCTTTGAATTGGATCTGTTGAGTTTCCTGAGATAAAATTAATATTGAAGATACTCTGGAAAATATGTTATTGAACAGCCGAACAAAAACAGCCATAAACCATTTGTCTTTCTCCTTTTCAAAGAAACTTGTTGGCAGTCATGTGTTAAAGTTATAAGGTTTACAGAACACTCCATCAAGGGTTTAAGGTTGATAGAATACTCAAACATCAAAGGATAGTTTCAATCCAACTATTAAACTGTCACCAAGGCTTAAAAGTTGTAAAAAAATCCTGAAGAATCACCATAGTGATCGCAGTATTCACAAAACAAAAAACGGAAAAAGAATTGATCTGTAAGAAACCACTGCAGAACTTTATTGATTTTTTTATAAAAAATTTACGACTAGGAATAACAGGGCTGAGGGGTGGCACTGCCATTAACAGCAGAGAGGTGAAGGGATGGGGGTTGATGGGGTTTTTTTGTTTGGGATGGAGTGGATTTTTTTTTAAAATGTTTGTTGACAAAAATGGTTGCAGCATTTTCTTTCTAAAAAGGTTTTCTCATGTATTGCTTTTGGATAATATGTTTTCAATTCTCTTAAAAGCAAATAAAACAAAAATTAGAGAAGAAAAATATATTTCTAAATTTTTCTTTGCCACAAAATTTAAAGACAGATAAAGGGGCCCATCATCCAAGTTTGTCGAGGCCTAAAATAATATTCAGCTGCTCAGACAACCTTGACTTGTTCTCAGAAATAAATCAATCAATCATATTCGTAGGTCTAAACTGAGAAACAGTCTCTGAAAAACAGACAAGAAAAGCTGAGCCTTAAGTAAGAATCAAAGAGAAATATGTATTCTTCCATTTTCCGGTTGAGAGAAATTTTACTTTTGATCCAGGGGTGGACGTTGCTGACTTGAAGTGTTAAAGGATGTTAGGTGTGGATGTATATCATGCAATCAATCAACCATTAACAGTTAGCTATAATAAATGCCTGCTAAATATCAATTGATTGATTGATTGATTGGTGTTTTACATCGTGCTAAATGGTATTTCACTTATATGCACAGTGTAACAAACTGCCCTTTGTCAGAATGCGCCAAATATCCAACTAATCTTGTTACACCTGAGATTAGCCAGAGATTACACTAGTGAAAGCAGATTGCAAGAAATTGGAGAAACTCTAAAATTCATATGAATGTATATAAAATCTTGACCTTTCTCTGTGGAACCTCAGAGCCAGACTGAAACTGAGAGCCAATTGCGAGAGGGTTTGTAAACATCAATCTATGGACACATCTAACCAGCTGATACAGAGACCAAGGATTGTTACAAATGTTGCAGGAAACACCTTTGTTCATCAACTATACAATACCAATTATCACAACAGAAAGGTGGCCGAAAATGTGAGCTGCTCCTTTTGATATACATGTCAAAGAGTTTCCTGGTGGCATTTAAAGAAACAATTTCTTAGAGTTAACCTTTCCATCTGTAGACATTATGTCAGTAACACATTGATTTCTTAGAATGGCTTAAATCAATAATACTGTATTATTGACATAGCTATTTTTGTCTTTGCTATTCGCAGTTTTGACTCTCAACTTCTGGTATAAAAGGTAAATATATTTCGAAAAATTCATGCTCAAAACTGTATCCAGAGATATTGCCATTTCAGCTGCTTAATTATCACAAACAAATTTTAATGTGTATTGAAAGACTGTATCTGTCATCAATGAGAAGACTTCATCTCCAGTAACGAAAACCATACTTCCCTGTGCTTTGACCAAAAAAATAAAATACATGTAATGAAGAATTTATTTTTTATTTATTTATTTATTTTTATTCATCCGATGTTAGATCAAAAGGATTAAATCCCAATTACGGATCATTGGCCAGCTTTATTGTGGAGTAAAACTCGGTAGTTAATTAATCCAGAAAACCCATGACCTTCTGATGGTTGCTGGCATACCAACCCACATATGGTTCGTGGGAATCGAACCCGCGACCCCAGAGGTGAGGGGGATGTGTGGACCAGAAGCATAGATTCACTAGATTGTACACTCTAGACCACTCCGCCACGGAGGTCCCAAGTTGTGGGGAAAAATTCCTTGTTGTTGTTTGTTGTGAGAAAAAATTCCTTGTTGTTTTCATATAGAATGTATATGGTGTGGGATGATTTATTGAGTTGTTTGAGCAATACACCTGGTCCACTTTATATGATAGTACTGATGACACTGAAAACACCTTTATTGTCTTGCTGGACTCCTTGGACTAAAAATTGGATTGTTTGTTTGTTTGTTTGATTGGTGTTTAATGTCGTAGTCAAGGGTATTTCACTTATATGACGACGGATTGTCCACTTCACACTGTACACAGCCTTATTACCGTGGAAAACAGGGAGGAAACCTCGTAACCCTGTGTAATGGTATCTGCAATAATCTGAATGTTTGGGGTTTACCTTAAGTGACCTGTGTATATCATTGGGAATGCATACCTTAAGTGACCTGTGTATATCATTGGGAATGCATACCTTAAGTGACCTGTGTATATCATTGAGAATGCATACCTAAGTTACCTGTGTATATCATTGGGAATGCATAGCTTGGTGTTTACTGCCATATACAAGGTTATTTCCTTACATCTTTTGCCAGCAGTATGCTACTCTTAAAGGAGAAACAGACAGCTTAGATGTTAACCGACTAATATCATTTCACTTATATCAATATATGGCACTAGTTGTCTAAATTAATGGAAGTCATACTTTGGGTATTTCACTTACATGGGAGCGGTGTTAGAAGTAAAGGAGGATGGGTAGCCGGGCACACTAACCTCTAAGCCATGGTTGTGGAGGCTATGGGTCTAACTAAGAGTAGTTCACTTATATGTGTATACAATACGATAGGAAAGGGGCTGCTGACTGTTCATCATTTTACTTTAGGGTTATGTTCTTATAAGATTTGACAGCAGTTTGTTCTTATCATTTGGGGAATAAATAAAAACTTTTTTCTGGTTAAAAGTTCAGGTCAATTAACTCACAAGGGACCAGTTAGCAACTGTCACCTGGTATATTAATTGGTGTTGAATATCAATTTATTATTTTTTTAAATTGTTCAATGTGTATTTTTACAAGTTGATGGAAATACACAAATGACAGCATGTATGTTACCAGGCTCATTCCCAGGCAGCAAAGGGTTGCATACTTCGTTCTAAAAAAAAACAAGCTAGAATAACCAGATATATATCAACTGGGGAAAAAGTCTAGATTGTGTGAAGCGTTGTATCCTTAAGGTTATTTCACTCATATAACAGCGAGTCAGCCTAAAGGAATGTCATCAACAACAAAGAATTGTAAAACAAGGCAATCACAGTACACCATCAGCAGAAAGGCTTGGTTGCCGGACTACTAATAGCAGTCCAGAGGCCTGGAAAAGGGCCTTTTTATTTTTGATAATATCACAGAACGAATACTTGCAAATATTGAGACACATGATTGCATGCTTTATTAAAAACACATATAGTTTAGTCTTTAAGTCCTTTCTTTTCCTTAATCAGGTTTTGACATAAGTAAATACATGTAAATAAAGAAAATTCAAACTCATGCCTCAGTTGCTACAAACACAGACCCTTCAAACATATCAATATTAAATCAAGCACATACCAAATCGATGTTATTTATAAAGTTTATATAGGCCAATAAATGTTTGTTCATAAATCAATACACCAGCCCATTTAAGCAGTAATATAGCAGGCAAATATATGAAATGCGTAAATATTGTACAACATAATAGACACTTGTCACTTTACAAGGCAGAAAGTTTTTGACATAATCGTTAACCTGTAAGCCCTTAGAAATGATCAATTACATAAAACAATAACCAAAAAATAACAGATGATTAATTACCGGTTAGATTTCACAGAGAGACAGCAATCCATATTAAATGAATGTATTTATGATTGCAGAGAAAGCAATGTATCTTAAGTGAATATTCAGAGACAGGCTTTTACAGCCAATTTCGCTAATTTCAGGTTAGAAGAAAAGAATTCTCGTGTAAAGAGATAAGAGATATTGTAAAATGTAATGAAATCATGTCAAGATAGCCAGGCGAATGAAGACAAATCAAATCTATTTATACTCACCGTGAATTACAGGGTAGAAGAAGTCTGTGTGAGCACGTGGAATTCAGCTGCTGTGATCGGGGTAATAATGGCAATTCTTACACACCAGAATTCTATTTCCTCATCGATTACACGTAAAAGGAACACGGACCAAGACACGTCCGATGGAAGGCAGACTCAAAGGGTATCCGCAGCAACAAAACTGTCTGGTCATGCCAGGGTTACGAGGATCTTGCCATCCCTGTTTACACGAGCTGGACTTCTGACTGACCAATAGCCTTAGTTGACACAAGAAACGTGGGCTGGGAAATTATTGAAAAACACCGCTGTGTGCATGGGTCGAGCTACACCGACTCATATAGTACAGTTATGCCGATTCCCCTGCTCTCTTTATTGATTGGCACTGGTGAACGTCTAATGATTCAGACTTCTCGTAGCAGCTGCCACTATAGACCTGCCTCGCATAAAATCACATGCTAACATTTCATTGGACACTACACAGTCTTTGTACTTGAAAACAAAAGAACTCTCCCAGAAGAGGTGTCTGTTTTATTGACCATTGATGCTTCAAAGTCCCATTCTATCACACTCCATCTCATACTCAGATGTAAAACTGCAACAACAACAACAACAACAACATTACCTACACCAGTTTTCAGTAATATATGAAAAATACAAAATGTAAAAAATTAAATAGGATTTTACTCTTGTGTTTTTTTCAACGGATGAATTTAATAGGAAAATAAATCAGTCATATTCAGCCTGCGTAACCATGCACATTTAAAAAAAAACCCACATCACTAACTTTCGTTAAAAGCAAGTCTACTATCATTGAAGAAAGTGTCAAACGCCACTCAAGGTTATTTCACTTACGTGATTATGATTCAAGAGCTAATAGTGAGACAACACAAATTCAGACACTACTCTCTTAAATTATCGGAAGTCCATCTGTTCGTATGTCTTGAGCCTTGCAGTACGCATGACAAATTTTGTATTGATTTCAACATCTGAAAAGTACATGATGGAAATAGATTATTTCTGAATCATTGTTTTTAACCTAAGGCAGGTCTTTTGTCAATGATTCACAGATGGAGGCATTCTATACACTTATCAATGAACTAAATAAACAATGATAGAAAATATGCCCACTTTACATTTCAGATTTTTAAGACTTTTCCACTCATCACAAACAAATTTAATAAAATAATGTAATCCTGTTAACATAATTTTATATTGATTTTATTCTAACATGTCTTTAAATTTTGATAACAAACAAAAGGCAGTTCAGGTGTTAACCACATATTGTTCAAATTGAATGTAACATTATTTCGAAACTTTAAGATTTTTTAAATGAATATTTTGAAATGTTAAAAATACAGGTAAGTGAATGTATTCTGTCGATTTATAAAACCAATATCAGTACATTATGTTTGTTTGTTTGATTGGGGTTTAACGTCGTACTCAAGGGTATTTCACTTATATGACTACGTACCAGCCCAATGGGTGA
>JARFOD010147413.1:0-12710 GCA_031763545.1 Mopalia muscosa | reverse complement strand
GATATATTATGCTGCAAGCAAAAATACAAGTTGAAGCAGTAGTCTAGCTTAAAATCTTGTACCTAAAAGGTCTTCTCTCTCTCAAAGACCCATAGAAGCATAAGAGAAACACAAATCTTCGACTGGAAAACCAGAGAGATCGCCTTGTAGCACACGCATATGACATTTGCCCCGTCCTGTGGACCTCAAAATACAACACCTTTTCCCTATATAGCTACGTGTATTTAATACAAAACTCGGTTTTTAAAGATAGCAAATCTATAACACCCACAAAATGTTATTTCACTGTTTCGTTTAGTATTTTTTCTACATAATACATTTCTGTCGCCATGTACTAAAAACTTCCAAGCCTGACGTAATCAACGGGGACCAATCAGCGTTGGTATGAAGGTTTTTGCCTAAATACGGCCGATGTAACCATCTGATTGGATCGAGTCTACATGCACTCTACCGTGGCGTAGTTCACAATCTCGCTATATATTGTATGCTCTAACCAGTGGGTTAAATGAAAGTTTATATATATATTTTTTTAAACCCGCTGCATGTTATGAGCGTAATATAGTATTGCACAATTGAGTTTGGCTCAGCATCAGGCTGATACAAGCGCTTGTTTGTTGTTCTTTCGCTTGGGAACTTCGGCTTCATATGAAAGCATCCACCAGTGCAGGCAATAGGGGACAGCCACGACTAGATGATATTACTGCCGTGTTTTGTAGCTCTAATGACATTATACATGTTTCTCCACGGTTGCGTTTGCGCGAGTCACTCGGGCTTCCCCGAGTCTATGGTGGGCCAAGTGCGTCTTAAGTCGACACTACATGACGTGAGTGTTTTAAAATGACTAGGTGTTAAACCAGCCAATCACATTGCCTCATTTCAAAGAAAACTTTTTTTAAAATTTATAATATCGCGTTAATTTATTGTCTCACTTCAGTTCATGCTATCTGACGTGAGCTTGGTCAAAATGCACACGTCGGAAATTTTCTGTCGTGTCTGTTGTTCCAAATGACGTGTCCTCAAATTATTTGACGTGTAACATTTGCTTTTCGTCACGTAACATAGAAAACCGGAAACGTCACATAGCGATTTTGTCGTGTATCAAAGCAGATACACTAAAGTATTGACAGTTGTATAGTTTAGCTCACTTCATAGCCTACACCAGCATGCTTGAAGTTGATGAACTATTCAACTTGTCGTTGTTGTTTTGGTTTATTTTGTAAAAGCTCTGTGATAGGCTATTAGAAGCATCCCGTCTCTGTTTAAGTTAATAGTGAAAAAATCGTTATCTGACGTTTCCGGTGTGCTACGTTACATGACAAAACCCTCATCGTACACGTCAAGTAATTTGAGGACACGTCAATTTGAACAACATACAGGACGAAAAATTTCTGACGGGTGCATTTTGTCCAAGATCACGTAAGGTAACAAAAGTTGACGTCAGACAACAGTTGTAGCGTGATATTTTTTTTAAATGAGGCGATTTGATTGGCTGGTTTAACACCTAGTCATTTTAAAACACTCACGTCATGTAGTGTCACTTGGCCCACCATACGAGTCAGCCCAGGCGTCCCCTGCTCCGTTCGCGTATTATCTGAGGCAACTCGGGTGTACCACTTTGTCGTTAACGCGTTTAGTGTCGCCATCAGAGCATCAGAGCAGAGTAAGCCAGGGGAATCGCATGACCATCATGGCAGACAAAGATTCAGAAAAGCAAACTGAGAAGCTGTTTTTTAAATTTAAATCACCCTTACGTGTCAATTAGGCCGCAAACAGCTAATATATTCATTTATTGTTTTATAGACTCACCCCATTCTGAAACATTGTTGAATCGTTCCTGTATAAGACAGTAAAATAGCGGCACTGAAAATGTTCGATATGGGTTTTTTAAAATTCATTGTCGTGAAGCTGGATGTAAATATATTTCGTTCTGTTCGCATATTTGTATGCCAAAAACACATTTTATTTCAAAATAATAATCGTTTGAGTTGATCATGACTATCACCCAATACTTGCAGCATCTAAAATCTCACCTTTGCCGAAAAATTTAACATTATGTTATGATGTTTTGCTTTCGGTTTATGATTCCATTTTCAAATGACCTCTGAAAGCGTTCACGTGCAGGAAGAATCTCTTAATAGGGAAGTATGACGTCACGTCACCCTAGTCGGGCTAATCTGGTGAAGTTTCGCGCACGCAACCCTCAAGGATAACCTTCAGACATAAACAATAAACACGTGGATAAGTAGGCCATCTGAAATTACCCATATATCGCCCGAGATTATTTACGGTACTGAAATGACCGAGAGATGTTCCAAACGTTGGATCCACATATATAGAAAACTGAGCCAGTTTGCTCATGGAGGACAACTTCAGTTTAGTTTGTAAAGCAACGTACTAGCAACGTTTCCAAGCAAGATTGAAGATGTCTAACGTAATGTCGTACAATTCTTGGCTGAAGGTTCCACAATGTTTACCTGAATTTAAACATTTTTTATTTTACAGTAACTGATTTAAACCTTTGGGGCACAGTGTGTGCTGTGGCTGCCGTCTGTACACTCTACACAATGATTGTAAGTCTGATACAATATGTTTATTGTAGTTTTCTAGTTTGAACCTTTCCGGCAACCACTGAGACCACTGTGGACATGAGAATTAGGTACACCATTGGCTTTTCTCATACTTTCTCGCGTCGCTTGTCATTTACAGGCAGTCAGCCAACGTGATATCTTTAACGTCACGTGATATGTTGCCTAGAATAATTGATAATATAGCCAGCAGTGCACCTTAATGAGATTTGAGCACTTTTTGTTTTACTTTTCTTAGATTGAATAGTAGTGTAAATTGATATCATCTATGATCAGCCACAGTTTATTAAAATGGTGATTTGCCACCTGGGAAAGTTCACACCAACGTTCCAAAGTTGACTTTACCAACTTTAACAGGGTCAACGGCTTGGGATATAATTATTGTACTGGATAAATTATATTGAAAAGCATTAGTCAACTGCGTTATTGGACTCTATCTAATGTTTTTGCAAGTCGGTCATACTTTAGTTTATCTGCCATACACAGGATGAACCGTCCTCTATACATATGGGTTCATTTTGCGGTTGTAGGCTGGAATTTTATTTTATTTAATTTTGTTTACTTAGACCAAACAAGCACGCACGCTTGCGCGAAGAAGAATGTGGTCATACAACTTGGAATAGTAACTCTTAACCTACTTCCATCGCTGGTCTCGCCAGTGAATTTTTGGCCCTTTCACACATGAAATGTGAACATGACCTGGCGTAATCGCATTTCTTGTAGTCAAATTTCAACTTAAAACGAGAAAGTCGACACAGCCAGATTTATAACATTACCACTGGTATTCAAGTAGTTTGCTCTCTAGTATAACAACTTTGTTACAAATCATATATAGTCACTTTTGCTAGATAATAACATGAGGGGCCGGTTGATCAAAGCTCAGTTAAGCTAACGGTCCTTAAGATGACGTTGCGTAACAATGAATTTCGATTATGTGTAGAAAAAAATTTGCATAGAGAAACCTTACGGGAATCGATTCCCCGACCGAATTGACAGCAGTAAATGCAGGCCACCTAGACCACTCGGCCACCCGGTCTTTCTAACGTTTCTTTTACTGAGTCTTGTTTTTGGTTCTTATGGCTGTATTGTCTCGTTGGTCTGGTTTATCAGTGCGTCGTGGTTGTTTCCTTTTCCCAATGGGTTGGCACATATAGTTATAAAATTGAAACAAAATGAAATACGGCATTAAACCCTAATCAAAAAAATAATATAAAAAAAATAATAAAGACTTAATAACGGGACAGCTATAATGCATCGACGACAGCGCTATGCCCCTGTGAAAACGGTCTACTATAGTGAACGTGAAAGAAGGATATATAGAGGATGTTACACAGTGATGTTTGAGTATCATCAATATTGCTCGAGTGATTAGTTGAAAGAGAACACGAAGAGTCGATTGGCTAATTTTTTCTACCATTCACGAGAGCAATATTTATGGTATTTAAAATTTGTAATACTCTATTGGTTATTTATGTCAACTATATAAAATCAAAATCCATGTCAAATTCCCCAATCAATTCTAATCTCGCAAATGTCAGAATGGGACTGTGCTATCCCTTCGATATTTCTACGCCTGAACGAAATAAAACCATAATTTATCAATATTGTATGCATAAAGGTACTACCTTGGAATAGAAACCTTTTCAAGACCACAATCGCTAAAGTACCAGATATGCCCGGGGGTGGAGGGGGCTGGGGGCGCACACGTATCCAGGAATCTATGCGCAAGAATGTTGTAGACAGATCACAAATCACTTTAACGGTTATTGTTGTTTTGCAGGGCGGGATGAAGGCAGTTTTATGGACGGACACATTCCAAGTTGGTATAATGTTTCTAGGAATGATTGTGGTCCTCATAATGGGTTGTTTGGCTGTCGGTGGATTGGGCGAAGTCTGGACAGTGGCCACAGAGAGAGGACGGATACAATTTTCGGAGTAAGAACATGTTGAAGGAGTTCAACCCATCTTCCCGTTGCAAAATGGGTATCACGAGGCTTGCATAGCTTCACCCTTGCCTCAATTCGCGAAGAAAAGGTGGCAAAAAAATTAATAATAATTGAGCCATTGTAAAACAAGCAGCCAATCAGAAAATCACATATAAATCATGTCCTTCAACAAGCAACACCACAATCAATAAACTTGTCTTCGATGATGTCAGAACTCGTAAATGGGACAGCTCGTGCGTTTATATATACACGTATAGCCTACTTTACATCCTTTGTTTAGACCCCCTCTTACTTTTCGAATGAAAGCTCCAATCTGATTGGGTGGGATAAAGAGATGTTTTACCGTTCTTGAAGGCAAGGTAGAAACGGAAAAGATGCTCAGTGAGACAAACTTCTTTTCCGCCTTGCCGCGGGAAGGTTACTCTTTTTGAAATCTTCGTTTGCTGGAAAAACTTCTATTTCTTTGATTACCACTTTATATTTTATTCAACAGGAATATGGTAATTGTGTCAATCTGCAATATGAATACAATTCAGCTGGTCCACCATAACTTTTACTTAAAGTATTCATTTGTCACCTACCAATGTTTAAAAGAAATCTAGTATAAACTTGGCTATATAAGAGTGAAGTTAATATTGTCGTATACTGTAAAAAAATATTCATTAACAAAGTTATGGTAACAATTCCATAACGCCTTTGATTTTTGGGAAACGTTAAAGTTAAAGCACCAGCGCAATATTCCATAGATTCTAAGGAATACGACATGGGATTTGTCTCGGGGATAAGGAGTATTCCAAACATATTCATGGATTATCTTTTGGGGAATTTTTCGTAAACGTTTAAGGATAATCCATGAATATGTTTGGAATAATCCTTATCCCCGAGACAAATTCCATGTCGTATTCCTTAAAATCTATGGAATATTCCGCTGGTGGTTTATTCGGGGAATATTCCCTAGCTTTTTCCTTCAGATGTTTAGGAATATTTTTAGTGTAGTACTAATCTGAATCAGCTTTCTCCTGATGATAATAAATATTGTCCTAACTGTTTACCTAGAATCCCAATATTTGTGTTTTCATAATTGGCTTCTTATGTCCGACACGGTTAAGTTTCGGGAAATGGCTTAAATTTGCATCAGGAAGACGACTTTAAAACCTAAAGTATCCGTTTGTCTTCGACTTAAAATCCTACACTGTAACTTGTGGTTGTCCACTGTTATATCATTGTTTGCTTTCAGTGGTATCAGTAAGCAGATTTCGTTCATTATGTTAGCACTCCCGGGTATCATTGAAATAGTGTTTAAAGAGTAAAAAATCGGAAATAGCAAACACTGATATAATTTGAAACAGTAGTAGGCTACATAATAATGCAACAGACACATAATGTAAAACTAAGTTGTTTTTTTTAAATGCAAGTTTAAAATCTTAATAGTTCTTGGTTACTAAGTTTACTTGTTTTTTTTTATATTTTTTTTCAATTTTATCAATTTTTTTTACTTCAGTTTCAGTTTCGATCCAACTATTCGTCATTCGTTCTGGACATGTATCATTGGAGGAACATTCTCATCGCTTTCCCTTTATGGAACTAATCAATCTCAGGTTCAAAGGTCGCTGACTCTACCCACCTTAAGGAAATCTAAAATGTAAGGCATTCAATTTATTTTTTTCTTTCTTGGTTCAGAGCTTCGTGTTTGAAATGAACAGGAGAACTGAAAATCCCTCACCTGGTTTGTTTTAGGAGATTATTTGTATTATCTAGAAGAGTGCATTCTATTTACCATAATGTTAAATTGGACAATCTTCTAGTGTATCTAAATCTTAGATTAGGTTAGCTTCAGGTGAGGGTGAGTGATCAATCTCCTGTAATGTGAAGCCTTGTTGATTGTGTATGTTTCTACCTATTTATAGACATAGTGTATTATTTCGATATATATATACTAGACAAAAATGAAGTAGTTCTCAAAAACGAGAAGAATCTATTGACATTTGAAACTTTAATACTGTTCTCGGTTTGTTGTTGTTTTCTGTTGGGTTTTTTCTTTCAGCCGCCGTGCCCCACTTGAAATAAAGCGGGCATGACATTTAAGAAAATGATATCTAAACCTGCCTAGATATCTATTACCTGGCGAGTATCCTGAGAAGACATATAGCCTATAGCTAGGTTAAGCACCTTTATGCCATTTTGTGCATTGTGTTGTTGTTTAATATCTGTCAAGTCATGCTTTGAGAAAACTAAGTGTTAGCCAAAATAGCTGTAAAAATAAAATTGTAATAATAAAACTAAATCGCCTGGGTGTGGATGAAGGCTTAATTAAATTCAGATATCTGCTTATATAAATTTTTGATCCTCGATTCTTTTTTTTTATGTACCTTGCATCACCGAACGATGATTTGAGAAAGCTAGGTTATAGTTCAATGGCTCAGGCAATATAGTTGTATTGTATTAGGCGCTATATCCTCTTAAGACCCCTCGACAAACACTTATTTGTTTTAAAAAATTGTAATACAATTGTCCAGTTATTCATTATGGAGTCGCAAATTGAAATTCTAACCCACTGTCCATCTCTGTGGACAAATACCAGAACTCACAAGATAGCCCAAAAGAAGCTCCTATACTAAATAGCTCTAATAGCTAACAAAGAACGTTACCTTAGGTCTTAAGAGGAGATATGTTTTGAATTGTGTGGTGACAAGAGTACTTAAATTACGTTTATATATCTGCTTATATTAATGTTTGCATCGTCTATTTACTATTGGCGCAGAAACAGTTAACATTCAGTTACCCTATGTCGAGCTAGCCTTATAAATAAGACCTAATTGTATCTAGGTCTTAACTTAAATCGTCTAAATGTAATCTGCACCCTAAAAACGAATACAAAAAAATAAATACACCTTACCTCCTTATGTTTCGTGCGCCTGAGTCCTTTTAGCAACTTTTCTGATGTTTAAATCTGAGCCAGGCTCGACACATAGCTGATTTGGCTTGCAGTCAAGGGTAAACCAAAACACAGTTAATTCATACTTTTGGACATATTTGTTTTCTAAAATCAATTTATCCATAAAAGTAAGTCAGAAAATCATTTTATTGATAATCTTTCTGCGTTTGATAGCAGTTTGACAGCATTTTTGAGGTCTATTGGGGTAAATATATAGTCTATTGGGGTCTATTGGGGTATATTGGAGTCTATTGTGGTAATTCGTCGGACCGCACAGCGCCATCTTTGTCTTGGCCAAACGCCTGTCTTACGGGACGAAGGACAACTCGAGCGAAATGTATTCCTGTCGCTAGAGGGCGCAGAATTTGGCGTTTGCTTTTAGTTTGACCTGTATTTGCCACCAATGGATAGGAATACTGACATTTGAATTGGATTAAAGTTGGTCTTTTCTTGCAGGGCTCTTTGGCTGAACTCACCGTTTAAATTTATTCTGGTGAACATTTGTGCTTTGGTTGGGATCGTCATGTTTGTCTTTTACAAGGACTGCGACCCTCTGTCCACAAAGCGTATAGACTCCAGAGATCAGGTGAGTTCCATTTATGAAAACCTTATCTTTTTTTAAATTAATTGGTTTCGTAAGTGTGTGTTGTTAGTTATTCATCCTATGTTGCCAATTAAGCCCATTGAGTGTATCGTGACAGCCGGCAATGTTACGGAAAACTTCGTGCAGGCCTATGGGACAATACATGGCTAATATGGTTTAGTTTACAACAAAATAGATTGAAAGTCACTTGCCAACACTTCAACTCAATCTAATGAAAATCATAACAAATTAGCTCGCCGTCTTAGTTGGCGCTAAACCCAGATTTCATGAGGATATTGTAAACACGCTGAGAAAAGCTAGATCTGCATTGGTAATGAATTTTGTTGCGCGCTGTGATGTGTCGTCAACATAGAATATGCCGGACACCGACACCTAAGAAAATCCATATTTTAAACAGTATGAACAAGCTGCCTATAACAAAGCAAACGCGCTACGTATCTGCCCCGTTGAATACTAGCTATATATTGATAACGTTGCAGTCACCAAAAATCAACGTGACTGCAACGTTAATCTACGATGGAATTTGGTTGTTAGTTTGTACCAGTTGATACAACGTTATCATAACGTTGTCGTTGCGTTAGGTGAAACGTTGTAGTTTAACGTTGTGACGTTGTGATTTTTTTGTGAATGGGTAGCGTTTTGTATAAAGTTATAACAATGCTGTCAAAACGTTAAATGATGCTACAGCATTATTACAACGTAGCTATAACGTTTCTGTTTCGTTGCCGTGAAATTGTATTTTACGGTTGTGGCAACATAACTGGCAGTCCATAAAATTGCGTTGCAACAACGTTACGCGACCACAAGAAAACGTTGTCGCAACGTTGTTTTGGTTGCTTGGTTAACTTCAGGTTCGTCTTAAGAAATCTTCGGGATTTACAAACCAGGTTTGGAAACTTGGCCTCTGGACCTAGCCCTATGGTGCGTAAATCACAAAGCCTCTGGATGCACAGTAACTAAATATTCAATCCTTAGTAATATTTTACTTTACTCGTAGATTCTGCCTCTGTTTGTGATGAATATACTCGGACCATACCCTGGTATACCCGGTCTATTCGTTGCGGTTCTTTTCAGCGGGGCTCTCAGGTAACACTTTCTTGTCAGTAAGATACGTTGTGAGGTAATCACTGATACTTGTTTTACAAAGCGATCTCAGCTTACGTTGAACGTAGCTGTCACACCATGTCATCTACACTGGTCGTCATGACAATTACGTGTTGCGTTAGCTAAGATCGCTTTGAGAAACGGGCCCCTGGTTTATAACCATTGGGAAATATCAGAATTCTATCAAGTAGAAGTATGAAACCAGCCATTACCCAGTCTCAACAGCATTGTGACCAACCCAGCGCTGATTGGTGAAAAAGCACCCCCTGGAGGGACATAAAGAAATATCTAAGGACATGAATTCGGTGTGGAATCATGGGTATATCTTATTAACGCTGTTTCTGCCGCTTTTCAAACGTTATATTTTACCCATAAGGCGTCAGTTGATTCTGAAATTCAAACTGCGCGAAACCAACGAAATCTACCATTTCTTGCGCAATGAGTCATATGGCACTATGAAAGTCCACCAAAATTCACACCGCCGTTGGGACAGGGTAATGGCTGGTTTCATACTTCTACATGATAGACTTCTGGAAATATGTTATAAAGGTCCATACGATTTATCAAGTTCAAACGATGCTCCCGGCTGTGATAACCCTTGAAGGTCATGATATATACCTATACCTACGACCACGGGCAACGGACATTTTGGTGTGACCAACACTGTACATTATGTCACGTGAGTAATGCTCCCGTGTGTTACGGGCTTATACATTTGAACTGTCAAATGTATAAACAATCGACTCTATATAGGTCTCTTGAAGTAGGCGCCCGCGGCCGAGGCTCAGTGGTAGCGAGTGTGCTTCCTAAACTGAATCTACTTCGATTTACCGTTCACGGGATGGTGTCCGCCTGTCGACCATCAGCGAGTCACGTTGTGGCTCCGGCAATCGCAGGGGTGGTTTGTACGAGGTTTCCTCTCGGTTGTCCACCGTAATAAGGCTGTGTAACAGTGTGAAGTGGCCGGACAATCCGTCGTCGTATAAGTGAAATACCCTTGAGTACGACGTTAAACACCAATCAAACAAACAAATAAACTTGACGTAGGCAACTATTTTGAAAAGAAAAATATCTGATTGGTCAATATTTGTGGAGCTCTGCTGTTTAGTGCTAAAAGTATCAAGAAATGGTCGCGTGGATGAGTTTGACTGTAGTTTAAGCATTACCTGATGTACAAGGACATCGAATGATAAAATGGATATAACTTGATTTGAAAATTAGATAGCATGATTCAACACAAAAATGATGCCCGTTTTACCTACATCCATTTTATTACAGAAAGTAGCATCACTTTAAGCATCAGATCGTTGCTCTTATGTTAATTTTTATGGTTTGATATAAAAAAAGAATTTTTGCTTTTTATGATAATGCATCTAAACGAAGACATTTTCAATCATTTCAAAGCATAAAACGATACATTTGTTGCGACGCACATTTGTTTCAAACGAAAGACTGTAAATAACATATCTTTTGCGGTGTAAATATTGACTTTGTTCACAGTACCATATCCTCTGGTATAAATTGCATGACAGCTGCCATTATGGAAGACATTATAAGACCGATGCTACCAAAAATATCCAACAGACGTTCTTTGATTCTTGCGAAAGCATTAGGTAAGGTGTTATTATTATATTTGTTAGATGCCAATACGTAGATACATACATATAAGAGACCTTAGTACCACACTTGGGAAGTTACATCATGACAACAAGCGATAAGCTGAGGATACATGCTCTTCCCCTGAATCAGTCTATTTGTAAGGGAGGTGTGGGGGAGGGGGAGGGGGGAATGTAGCTGCCTGTGTCCTGCTGACGATATCAGAATGAATGCAGTATGTTCTCGACTCTGTCATTCAGTTTTACACTGTTAGAAGAATCGAAACGACCAGCAAAAACCTGGTTCAGTCATGACCGACCAGGAAAAAAACCTGGTTCAGTCGTGACCGACCAGGCAAAAGCACTGTCGGACATTTATTTTCCAGCCGAGCAAGCTGTTAAACATGGCACCGTTGTGCAAATGTGGCTTATCGTCGTAATAGAACTATAATAGATCGACACCTTAGACACCATTCAAACCTTCATGGTAGGCCTACTAGAGAGCATCCCTCCGACGACGAGGAATTAGTATATGTGAAGATATGTGAAGATTTTCATGTTTATATAGTTTTTATTATTATTATTATTATTATTATTTATTTATTATTATTTCAGCTATTGTCCTAGGATGTTGTTGTCTTGGGTTCGCTTTCGTAGCTTCCATGCTGGGTGGGGTCTTGCAGGTAATTGCATACAATCGATCGATTCCTCTCTCTCTCTCTCTTGACAGACCGATCTCGATCGAACTCTATACAGAAGAAAAGTCTAATTGATAAGTTTGAATTTATTAGTTATTTAGCCTCTTTCAATTTAATGTTATTTTCGCTATTCTTATATCAGGAGTCTATTAACTAGAAGTATGCAACTGTATTGTAGAACAGCAAGAAACGATGACGTCACATTTCAGACACGTGGATTTTTAGTTGTGAGGAACCTGGGCCATTTCTTCCCTGATCAGCCACAGTGTAAAGCAATTGTTTTCGTTCAGACATATTTGTCGATTTAGTTTCTGTTTATGGTATATTTAACACGCACATATTGTACTGGGTAAATGCGTTTCGTTTAGTAAGCAGCATTACGATCGAGGAACGCCAGAAGTTTTCCATAATACATTAGTTTCGGAAGTGCGTTCTTCTGAATTTTTTTGTGTGCTGCGTCACATGATGCATTATAAAGGGGGCTCCGTCCCCAATGCCGGTTAGCTTATTTATATTGCAGTTGCACACTTCCAGTTAAAAGGAATTTGCTTATTTGCATATTCAATTTTAATCCAACGTAATGCGTCTAACTGATACTGAAGTGTTTGTACTGTGTGACCAGGCGGTATTGACGGTCGACGGTATAGTAGGTGGCAGTATTTTGGGTGTCTTCACACTTGGCATGGTCTTTCCCTGGGCTAACACTTATGTAAGTATTTTTTTTATCAAGGTATGGATTCAAGTTAACTTTGGAAAGTCCGTTGCCGTTGTTTAAAGTCCGCTTTATCGTCGAACCAGCTTCAACCATGGCTATATCATGGTCGCCGAGCCTATAACTGACAAAGATTCTCTGACAAAAAAAATTCTCAAACTGTGTCAAATTAACCGAAAAATACATTATTTTGGATAGGAAAATGATTACTAAATACGTTGACTTCACACCCTCAAAATTTGAAATGAGTCAATCGCTCAATTCGTTTTTTTAGTTTTATGTTGATGGTGTGCAGAGTGTTTGGCGCAGAAACCCGTTAAGGAATTGGAATATCAAACGTCGACAGCGCTGTTAAAAGAATTCCGATAAAAGTTTGCTCATGCCTCGTCTCATCTTCTCTGGCCTAGGGTTACTTTTTCGAGCTACTGTGCATTTGAACCCTTGGCAGATAATGAATGTACAATGAGAGTTTCAGCTACGCCATCTGGCGGATAAAACGATCAAGGTTCTAGCTAACTCCCGCGGTTTACA
>JARFOD010147402.1:0-12710 GCA_031763545.1 Mopalia muscosa | reverse complement strand
AAATACACAACACGGGATTGAATTTGTAGTAGAAATACACAACACTGGATTGAATCTCTAATAGAAATACACAACACTGTATTGAATCTATAGTAGAAATACACAACACTGGATTGAATCTCTAGTAGAAATACAGAACACTGGATTGAATCTCTAATAGAAATACAAAACACTGGATTGAATCTCTAGTAGAAATACAAAACACTGGATTGAATCTCTAGCAGAAATACAAAACACTGGATTGGATCCCTAGCAGTAATACACAACACTGTATTGAATCTATAGTAGAAATATACAGCACTGGATTGAATCTCTAGTAGAAATACACAGCACTGTATTGAATCTATAGTAGAAATACACAACACTGGATTGAATCTGTAGTAGAAATACACAGCACTGTATTGAATCTATAGTAGAAAAACAAAAGACTGGATTGAATCTCTAGTAGAAATACACAACACTGGATTGAATCTCTAGTAGAAATACAAAACACTGGATTGAATTTCCAGCAGTAATACACAACACTGGATTGAATCTCTAATAGAAATACACAAAACTGTATTGAATCTCTAGTAGAAATACAAAATACTGGATTGAATT
The DNA here is from genome assembly GCA_031763545.1 of Mopalia muscosa. Lineage (NCBI taxonomy): Eukaryota > Metazoa > Mollusca > Polyplacophora > Chitonida > Mopaliidae > Mopalia > Mopalia muscosa. The sequence goes on along the minus strand of JARFOD010147402.1, from coordinate 12,110 downwards.
TCTAGCAGTAATACACAGCACTGGATTGAATCTCTAGTAGAAATACACAACACTGTATTAAATCTATAGTAGAAATACACAACACTGGATTGAATCTCTAATAGAAATACACAACACTGTATTGAATCTCTAGTAGAAATACACAATACAAAACACTGGATCGAATCTCCAGTAGAAATACAAAACACTGGATTGAATCCCTAGCAGAAATACAAAACACTGGATTGAATCCCTAGCAGAAATACAAAACACTGGATTGAACCTTTAGTAGAAATACAAAATACAGTGCCCCCGTGTCAGTATACTGAAACTGCTTCAACCGTTTAGATCGGGTTTCATTATACTATAACTGATTAAACCCACTGTCAGTATACTGTGATTGTTTCAGTTTTGTGGATAAGGTAAGGATCGAGTTTCAGTACGCTGTAGCTGGGTGGACGTGTGTCAAACAATCTAGTACAGCGTCAATTACCAAGCAAACAAACAACTGTAAGTAAATGTAAGAGACAATAATGTGTCAACCAAGAAAACACACTTCAAAGCTGCAACATTGTATACCACCATTGGAAACGTTGCACGGTAACCAAATAGCTACGTTACTACAACATTAATTGGTTGTTTTTGGTTGTTAGTTTATATCAGTTGATACAACGTCATTATAAGGTTGTCAGATATGTGACACAAAACGTTGGTGTTTAACGTTGTTACAACATTAATCGACTCATTGTGGCTTAGTTGTGAATTTGTTAGCGTTTTGTACAACGTAATTACAATGATGCAACAGCAATATTACAACAGGGTTATTACGTTTCTTTCACGTTGGCGTGTGGTTATATTCTAAGGTTGTGGCAACATAGCTGTCCACAAAATTCCTTTGCAACAACGTAAGACGTTTACACAAAACTGTCAAGAAACAGATACTGGAGATCCGCGGCCGAAATGTTGGTGAGCCCTTCGGACAACTGATCCTCATCCGATGTCCCACACAAAGGGTTTGAGTTCCCTTATGATCCTCAAATATAGAAGCGGGACAGGCAATGTACTGTGCAAAGGTTCGAGTTCCCTACTCGTCCTCAATTATATATAGGAAGGTGTCACACAATAATCGCTGGTTCTGATGTGCTGCACAAAGGTTTGGTGCCCTAATCGTCCTCAATTATATATATAGGAAGGGCAACACAATAAACACATGGTCCGATGTGCCGCATAAAGGTTCGATTCTCCTTTTCGTTCTAAATTGTAGAAAGGGTCACACAATGAACGCGAGGTCCGATGTGCCGCACAAAGGTTCGAGTCTCCTTTTCGTCCCCAGTGATAGGAAGGGTCACACAATAAACGGTGGGTCCGATGTGCCGCACACAGGTTCGAGTCTCTTTTTCGTCCCCAGTTATAGGAAGGGGTCACACAACAAACTTTGGGTCCGATGTGCCGCACACAGGTTCGTGCCTCTTTTTCGTCCTCGGTTATAGGGGGAGTCACACAATAAACGCGAGGTCCGATGTGCCGCACAAAGGTTCGAGTATCTTTTTCGTCCTCGGTTATAGGGGGGTCACACAATAAACGCGAGATCCGATGTGCCGCACAAATGTTCGAGTCTCTTTTTCGTCCTCAATTATAGAAAGGGGTCACACAATAACGCGAGGTCCGATGTGCCACACAAAGGTTTGCGTGCCCTAATCGTCCTCAGTTATATATATAGGAAGGGTCACGCAATAAACGCGAGGTCCGATGTGCCGCACAAAGGTTTGAGTGCCCTATAATCATCCTCAATTATATATATATAGTAAGGGTCACACAATAAACGCGAGGTCCGATGTGCCTTACAAAGGCTTGAGTCTCTTTTTCGTCCTCAGTTATAGGAAGGGCCACACAATACTCGCGAGATCCGATGTGCCACACAAAGGTTTGGGTGCCCCAATCTTCCTCAATAATATACTCTCAATACACGCGAGGTCCGATGTTGCGCACAAAGGTTCGAGTCTCCTTTTCGTCCGCAATTATATATAGGTAGGGGTTACGCAATAAACGCGAGGTCCGATCGATGTGCCACCTCAAGGTTTGAGTCTTCTTTACGACCTCAATTATAGGAGGGGGTAACACCATAAACGCGAGGTGCCTTTTACGAGAGTTTAAAAAATAAAATAACATAAACATTGAATATTGCACATACTGTAGGTAAAAATTTGAGGCCAATAAAAAGGCTCTATGTGCATGAAATTCCAGAAAAAAATGTTGCTACAGAAAACCGCATGAATAGTGATGGTTGGATGTGTTTCAGGCCCATAGAGATTGTGGAGGAGGGGGACTGCTTGGTTGGCACACATGCTCCCATGAGTTTTGGGGGCCCATAAAATTTTAGGCCGCCCCGCAAGCCAAACGGGGAAAAAACGAGGGTCAACCTTGAGCAAGGCAAACAAGCTAACATGTTTGCTTCGGTGAATATGAGAAATACAATTTAATGTTGCCGGTATAAAAAAAATTTCCACACAGAAGTAGCCCCGGTTTTCAGGAAGGAACCAACCAATGAATTTTATAGGGCCCACGATGATGGGCAACAACTTTTCTCTTACGGTGCCGTATGGCCCGAAAATGACCTTGGCGACCTTGAGTATATGCCACATATATACCAGATCACACGAACACTTTATGAGCAAATCGTGGTCTCTTGATATACCGGTATCTACCGAAGTGCTCATTTAGTTATTAAAATAGTTATTATTTTATCATGTTTAGGTGTGTGTGTCTAGAGGTAGTCACTAGGTGTTCCCTCTACCAAGGCTTAGTTCTCAGTTTATATATGTGTGTTCTGTATATTTGTTTTGTGTTGTGTTTGTTTATGTTCAAGGGTATTTTACGTCTATGGAACCATTATCTCACGTCTGTTTTCAGACACACAGATACTTAGGTTATCATGACACACCGTCTATATTCACTAGGAATACAAAAAGGACTTACGAATATAAAAATAATATATTTTTGTCATGTATGAAAATGTATACACCTCCAGCCTTATTTGTGTTTCTGAGCTGCCGCTTTTGTCCAAAAAAAATCATTATTATGCAGACAGTGAAGTGGATCGGGAGAGTGCGAATGAACTTTGCCTCGATTCTTTGGGTACCTGTACATCTAAAATAAATAATTTATGCGTTACCATTTCAATTTTCTATGAACGTTTAAAATTCTAAGCAGACACCGCTGAGATCATTTGTAAGCAGCACTTCATACCCCAAATTGACATTCATTGGCTCAAAGGCTGAAAATAATAGGCGAGGAACTGAGATCGACTTATTATGCTTTACTTATGATAATATGGCGCCTTTTACCTAGGTAAATGGCAGGTGACATTTCTTATAGGTAAAATCTTAAGAATATGTCCAGGTAGTCGGTTATGTTCACACAATGCCGTCAATTCGCTGTATCACTTGAGAGTTAATTGTTTAACATATTTATGAACAGATTATCAATTGGTTTTTTAGTAGTCGAGCTGTCAACATGTATGACCATCGGCTTTCAGAATCCATCCCAATAATTCACTGGTGTCTGTCGAAGCGATAAAAAGCCAAGCCTGAAAATAATCCCAGATGAACCAACTATGATTATGGGAAAATAAAAGTATGTTATTCAATGTTAAAGCACGCATCAATTGGAAAGTAAAATTCCTGTTCAAAAGAAAGTGGATGTTATAAATTCTTCCTGTTAATATGACTGGTATCTAGAGACAATGGTTTGAATTTGCTAGGTGTTGAGGTATTTTAGTACAAGACTCGATGAACCTTATCCAGCTAGGAGAGACAATTGACGCGGGCGGTTGTAAGGGTTCTGGGAAACCAACAACTACTCTTTGAACAAATAATCTACCAGGACAAAGACATTTTAGTAGGTGGAAGGGTAAAAGTTTATTTAAAGCGATGTACCTGGCCGCAATAACCCCTATACCCCTTGAAAGGTTACTATTAAACATATTTAAATAGGATATCGACTTATCGTTTCTTCACCTTATAAAATCACCTAAGTGGAACGAGTATATTTCACTACTTACGACATTTTTGGTGTTGCCAACCCCATGACGTTACGCGACTTGTGTGTTAAGGGTTAATGACATGTGTGAACTGTCAAAGGCATAGGTCTCGTGACGTAAGCCCCCTGGTGTGACAATAAAGATATTTGATTGGTCAATATTTATTTTTACCGATTTAAGTAGCAAGACATGGCCGCGTGGATGAATTTGACTGTGGTTTAACCATTACTGAATGTTTAAGATATAATTATAAAATAGCTAAAGCTCGATTAAAAAAAGATAGCATAATTCAATACAAGAAATGATGCCTGTTTTACCTATATAATGCATTTTATTGCAGATAGTAGCACCGCTTAAAGAAAAATATTGCTGTACTGGTTCATAGTTAACCAACTGATGACTAATAAATACTTTGCATATAGGGCTGTGCATTGTACCCTAACTCCTTTATGCCTTATTTTATAACAAGCATGACTTAAATACTTAAAACATAATCATGTGTACCACCCCCATCCCCGACACCCACCCCCACCCTTACACACACCCTTACCTTTTTATTTATTTTTTTAACTTTCTTCCTTACAAAATCATAGTAGGACAGAAAAGATTTGTTTAAATACCAGATCATTGTGACATATATTTGATTATTTCCACGAGTTAAAGAAGCTATTGAAACTGGCACGTTCTGCGCCAAACCAAACTTCACAAGTCTGATAACATTCGATACATAAAGAAATAATACGATCCACGTCCGCGTAATGAGTAAGTTATATACGTTTTCTGTGTCTATATGCACATTGTTGTAGTAAATGTTGCCCTGTGGACATTGGTACAATTATTTGTCGAGAGAATCTCACCAAATCCACAACGAGCTTTACAAAAGATGTTCTGAGCAGGAGGGCTAATTAAACTATAGTCACGTCTAAGGGGACATGTAAACTCGTTTAAAACTGTATATTCAAAACAATTCATTGAAACCTGTAAGCCCTGGTAAAGTCAGTAAGTTAGAAGGTTGGCCCTGTAAGCCAGAGACCCGATTTGGAATCCTGGTAGAGGCAGGGACAAAAATCGGTTATAATATTAAGGATAGGTGTGTTTGAAAAGCTAGTTCTGGTTTAAACAAATGTATTTATTCTTTACTCTCGCGTAAAATATTTCTGATTAAGACATGGCATTGGCTAGGGATTTCAGTGAGATATTTGTTTTATAAAATCCGACAGGCTGATCCAGGCTCCCTACCACCTGAGAACATTCATAAGATCTATTGTTTTTTAACTATAGGCATACAATGTACATTGGTGTTATCTTACGGGAGATATTCTCAAACTTGGCCTAAACTTTCGCATAACTGTCAGTCAGCCATTAATCATAAATGCGTCATGTGTATTAAAAAAAGTAAATTTTACATTATGGCCGACTAGACAAATAAGAAAACAGACCTTAAAACCGGTAAAGCAGAACAAATGTATTGTGTTACAAACATTATGTATATAGCATTCGTTCCCAGCCAGGGATAGAGCAATAAGGACACGATTTGGGGTTGTCAATGTTTGTCTTTCGTTCAGTAATCTACAAGGCCTTTGACTACACACTTGTCTATTCTTCGAATAACCACTTTAAAAGTCTTGTCACGTCGTCAAGAAAAACGACCAGGTTGAGCTAGCACTCACTCGCCTGGGAGGGTGGGGGGAGGTGGGGGGGGACTTCAAGAAGGGAGATAACTCTTCATATAGCAAGGTGTTTTGGCTGTAGGCCTATTATACCTTTCGATGAATAAATCAAGTTCCCGTTCGGGGAATCTTTGGTTTTAAGGTACTGAAGACACACCTAGTTTAGTAGTCTAAACCCAGTACATGACACGTGGGGACCACATGAGAAAACCCAGAGGTGTCAGGATAAGTCATATTTGGAGAAACTGAAAAACAAAGTTTTAAGACATAGGTGGACTGTTCAATAACTGTCACTTAGGTTTCTTCTCAAGTAATAGGAAGAATGACCATTGGCCCTTTAAATGTATCAAACACTATCATTTGTCAAGCCTCTGTGTTATTTAATTTGAGAGCAGGGCAACAATGTTGCAAACTGATATCACTGCATGGTTATTCCATTACTACATAATTGTCATACATTATTGTCATAGCATTCCAGGCGATTACATTTGCAAGAAAACCCCGCAGTTAAATGGTTGGATAGCTGTGGCTTGTCAATCACGTCAGGACGAATGTCTCCTTGATCTGCCATTCTCTTCAGGCAACTGTATCACATGATCCGAGCTTAGCATTTGGTTGGAAGAGAGGGCGATAACCATGCGTAAAGTACGGACAACTCTGTTTTTCTATTGCACAGCTAAACTTTATAGCATACAAAATATGTGATACCCTTGTTTTTTCCGGTTTAGTCATATGATGAGAGGAAACCTTATGGTGCAATAACCCTAAAATTTATCAAATGTAGTCTTCATATCTCATTCACCACGCAGTTATCCCGTACCTCTTTTAATGGCATATAAGAAGATGGTGTGATAAAGCAAGAACGCTTTTGTATTGACATAGACTTCTCTATTTATTCTTTAAGCATGTAGTTTTTCGCTCTCTGTCTTCGCTATTAATATGATAAGCAATGACTTCTTGTTGTGCTTTTCGTTTAGTCGGTAAACAGTAGAATTGTAATTAATTCAGTAGCATACTGTAATAAAGAGGGGTCTAGACAACGTCAACAAACGGTCAGTCGATAAACACGAGTCATATTCGTGGGCCAGCCTTTCCTGGGCGAAGTTTAGCTACTAGCTGATATCTCATTTGATTTAAACCGTCGCCATCTTACCTCCATGACTTGCACATAGACCGTTTCGTCGCAAACCAGGAACATTTTGAATGTAATGATATTCTGCCAATTGCCGGAAATTGTGCGGTCGTGGCCATGCAACTTATGCTATGATATCATTTAGCTGATCCATGCAATGCTTAGAATAAAGATATTAACAATTTCAACTATTCAAAACTTTTTCCATTTTTGTTGGCATTTTCACATATATATGTCGTATTAGTTTTGCTTTTATGTACTACAGCTTTTTCACATGTGTGAAATTGTTTTTCACTTATGTTAAAAAGATTTTCAATTATATGAAAAACAATTTCACATATTTGAAATAATTTTTTTTTTTTAACATATGTTAATGTCCTTTATTTGAAAAAGAATTCAACATAAGTGAAAAAAATTCGACATATGTAAAATAAACCTTTGTATGTGGAAATCTTCTTCACGTAAGTAAAATAAAAAATTTCATTTTACGTATGTGAAAAAGAATTTTCCAAAATGGCTTGACATAGAAATATAGTTATTTAAAGACGTACCTAGATGGAAACCCGGTATCGTTTAGTACAGTCTGTATTTTACAAAAGGTTAACTTTCAATATTATAATACCCCGAATATATGCTCTTACTTTTCAGAAGTCTGATGCCGCTCTTGATGCCGTCAAAGACGATGACTTAAGGGAGGCAGCAAAAGACGCCCAGGAACGTGGACAATGGGGAGGGAAACTAGACTTTCTCCTCTCGTGCATCGGATACGCTGTGGGCTTGGGAAACGTATGGAGGTTTCCTTACCTATGTTACAGGAATGGAGGAGGTGATGAAATAGTTCTTATAAGCCACTTTAAACTACATTTCATTAGTCCCTTTACCGTGTTAATTACATACATTTATATATAGAAAAAAAAACAACAAAACACTAAATACATTGTAGACCTGCTTGTGTGACCGGGTTTGTGTTCTTCTTGTACAATGTACGTGTATGTTTGTACCATCACTGGCGAACCACAACACATCTTGAGGGTCTGATATCTTACCGGGCAAAACAAGACTAATCGTCATATATATGACCTGGATATCGTTGAACTGGATTTCTGATTAGTTATGTTAGAGAATATTTCAAACATTACATATAGCTGAAGCATATATTTAATAAGAAATAAATTATTTGTTTGTTAGTTTGTTGGAGCCCCCAAAACCCGTGTCGATCTTCTTCTTTTATTCTACATAGGTCGAATTAGCGTTGCTTTTATTTTTCGTACGTACAATTATTTTTCACATATGTGAAAATCTTTTTTGCTTATGTTGAAAAGATTTCCACTTATGTGCAAAGCAATTTCACATATGTTAAAAAAAAATACGTAAAATTCTTTTCCACATATGTTAAATTATTTTTCACAGATGTGAAATTCTTAATCATATATTGAAAATAAAGTCACATATGTGAAAAAGAATTCAACACATGTAAAATAAAGGTAGTAATAAGAAAACGGCTTGCCATAGTAGATGACTGTTAATGACTTACTCTCCCAAAAAAGAAACGCAACAAATTAAAACATGAATTCTTTAAAAAAAACTTGCGTGATTGAGACATGACAACATGATCACGTTATAATGTAAATGTCCGATAATTGAATTGAAGCACCTGATAGTGGCTGTTTATCACACGTGACTGTTGGGCCAGTCTTTGTGTAACGCTGCACGAAGAAGGGTATCAAAAAAGCTTAGGGCAGTGGCACGCGCGAATCATGCCTAATCATTCAGCGAGTTTAATGGGTATAAAAGACAGAAGCTGTTCAATTGAATTCAGTTGTTACATTGTTTCACCAACCTCCTACAATATGCCACGACTAGACGCAGCTCCCCGGAACGTCGTCATTGGTCGTCTTCTGCTTGGTGAATCACAGAATACAGTCCCTAGACTTTATCATGTCCACCGGAGCACGATTTCCAGGCTCTTCCAACGGTACCAGCAACCCGGTTCAACAGCTGACTGTCAGCGTTCTAGGGTCACTACAGCAGCCCAATATCGCTATATCCGATTACTTCATCCGAGAAACCGGGCCATAACAGCAACAGAAACCGCATCAAATGTCCCAGGTCTACGGAGAATATCGGCACAAACAGTCAGAAACCGTCTCTGTCAAAACGGCTTACGCACCAGACGGAGTCGTACTGAGACAACAGCATCGACGTGCAAGAGTCCGGTGGTGCAACAGATTAAGGGGGCGAGTCTGGTTAAGCGATGAATCCATATTCAAGCTGCAGAGAAGAGATGGTCGTACATTTGTCTACAGACGCCGGAATGAGAGATTCACAAGGAACTGCGTCCTTGAGGTAGACAATTTCGGCGTATAAGTGTGATGATGTGGGTGCCATATCCTGCGCCCGAAAAAACTGAACTGATGCACATCCCTGGCAACCTTAATGCCGCTTGACACAGAGGTTTTGACACCACACATGCTGCCCACAATATACCTCCGTAGAGAAGTTTTTCAGCACGACAACGGTCTAATGTTGAGTTTCTAAATAACCAGAAGGTAACAGTGTTGCCCTGGCCGTCCAAATCACCGGATTTGTACCCAATAGAACATATGTGGGATCATTTGGATAGACACGTGCGCAGTCGATATCCAGCGCCGCAAAATCTGCAAGAACTGCAACAGGCTCTTGAGCAAGAATGGAGGAGAATTCCGCAAAACCGTATTCGTCGATTGATCATGTCTATGTCGAGACGGGTCCGTGCTGTGTTACAGGTTAATAGTGGGCACAACAGATATTGACTGCATTGACCGCATCTGAGGCGTATGGACTTTAATGTGATATATTTTGACATTTTAATGAACTTCAAAATCTGAACATTCCTATTTCCAGGCTAATGTCCGAGACCCTGAGGTGGGTCGCACGTTAACCCACGAAGAGTCTGGTACACATCAGATGAATTTCTCTTTGATTTTGACATTTAACTTTTTTCCCAATTTTTCTTCAGGGATCATAAACGGCACGACATCACATTATTTTTATTTATTTATGTTTATATTAGTGTTATCTTTTACATTGATATGAATACTGTAATAACATTTTATATTAAAAAATCAACCCTTTAAAATAATTATATAGCCAATAAATGAGTGAACAGCGTCTGGGCAGGTTGTGTGCTTACTTCACCCGCGATTCTCCTCTCAATCTTTATTTCACCTTATTAAATAATAAATATACATATGCATTTTATTGTTCTCATTTCAGCCGTGTTTCTAATACCGTATGTTCTGATGTTGGTGTTAGCGGGTTTGCCTCTCTTCTTTATGGAGCTCGCTTTCGGACAGTTCAGTTCTCTGGGATGTATCACCGTGTGGAGAGTGAACAGACTATTTAAAGGTAAGCTATGGGATGTATCACCGTGTGGAGAGTGAACAGACTATTTAAAGGTAAGCTCTGGGATGTATCACCGTGTGGAGAGTCAACAAACTATTTGAAGGTAAGCTCTGGGGTGTATCCCGTGTGCAGGGTCAATAAACTCTTTGAAGGTAAGCTGTGGGATGTATCCCCGTGTGGAGAGTCAAAAAACTCTTTGAAGGTAAGCTATGGGGTGTATCCCCGTGAGGAGAGTCAATAAACTCTTTGGGGGTAAGCTGTGGGATGTATCTCCGTGTAGAGAGTCGATGAACTCTGAACGGTATTAGTTTTGGGCTGTATGACCGTGTGAAATCAACAAATTATTTGATGGTAAACTCTTGGATGTATTACCACGAGGAGAGTCAATAAACTCATTAAAGGCAAACCTTTATTTGACCGTGATATCAATAGAAACTGTATTCAATAAAACGGTGAACAACGGCATAGGGCATTGAAATGAAGCTCCTATCTTCGTTTTCGCCACAAGGTGGTATACAAAAAAGTGTTATATCTTATAGAAAAATAGTCCGTGTGTTGAAATACATTTTAAGTGTCTATAGCCAGAGTGAATTATAAGAGTCCATTTCCCAGGGTGAATTATAAGTGTATATTTCCTAAGGTGAATTATAAGTTTCCATATTCCAGGGTGAATAATAAGTCTTAATTCACCCAGGGTGAATTATAAGTGTTCATTCCCCAGGGTGAATTATAAATGACCATTTCCCAAGGGAGAATAATAAGTATCCATTCTCCAGGGTGAATTATAACTTTAAGTGTTCATTCCCCAGGATGACCTATAAACTGAAGATTTCTCCTGATTGGATATTGTGGGAATATTATTATGTAGTGGTTTTTATTCTGTTTTCTAGGCCTTGGCTGGGCCATGATCACTGTATCAACACTGGTCAGTGTATACTATAATGTGATCATCACGTACGCCTTGTTTTACCTCTTCGCCTCGTTCACCTCTGAGGTACCTTGGCAGGAATGTCGCGAGCCCTGGGCCTCATCGACCTGTCTGAAGCTCAATCGGCTGGAAAACTACAACACCGATGTAGAGAAAGTCAATGCCATCATGGGTAAAGTCAACTGATCTTATATAAATGTATGAGTATTACACACTAACACAAAAGGGTACATACTTGTTGTTCTTTCTTCTCCAAACAATATGGCAAACTCATTAACATTAGAGGAAAGTAATGTCTGTCCAGCAGTCTTAACGAAGTACTTATACAATATATTGGGATAGATCTGAAGAAAAGTAAGCTTTAGTGAAATAAATTTATGATTGTTAATAATTTGAACAGTTTGCATTTTAAAGTGACCAGTTATTTTCCGTATCATAAAGTCTGTTATAAATACTGTCTTAAGTGACCAGGTATTTTCCGTGTCATAATGGTTAGGTGTTTTCCGTGTCATAAAGGTTGTTATTAAGACTGTCATTTATTTACTTATCTAAAGCGACCAGGTATTTTTCGTGTCATAATGGTTAGGTGTTTTCCGTGTCATAAAGGTTGTTATTAAGACTGTCATTTATTTACTTGTCTTAAGTGACCAGGTATGTTCCGTGTCATAATGGTTAGGTGTTTCCCGTGTCATAAAGGTTGTTATTAAGACTGTCATTTATTTACTTATCTAAAGCGACCAGGTATTTTCCGTGTCATAATGGTTAGGTGTTTTCCGTGTCATAAAGGTTGTTATTAAGACTGTCCTTTATTTACTTGTCTAAAGTGACCAGGTATTTCCCGTGTCATAAAGGTTGTTATTAAGACTGTCATTTATTTACTTATCTAAAGTGACCAGGTATGTTCCGTGTCATAATGGTTAGGTGTTTTCCGTGTCATAAAGGTTGTTATTAAGACTGTCATTTATTTACTTATCTAAA
>JARFOD010147391.1:0-12710 GCA_031763545.1 Mopalia muscosa | reverse complement strand
AACAAACAAAAAAAAAAAAAAAAAAAAAAAACACTTATGAACAGATTTAAACAAAAACAATTAAAGCTATGCATCTTTACCAGAATAAAACTGACAAACAAGGCAGGGGATAAGTGCCTGAGAAAACCAGTCACCAGCCTTATTAAAATATCAATTTGACTATGTTTATGTGTCAGGAATAATACAAATTACCTAAAAATATACTTTAGGGACTATTAATCCAAATAATATAGTTATTTATCTGGTATTCAATGATTGGGCACAACTCGGAATAACTAAATACAATTTACATATAAACTAATAACTCAAACATTTATGGACAAATTTCACCATTTATATAGTTGTAGAAAACTCAAAGATGAAAGAACGATGCAATTACACAAGAATACAAGTGTACAGAACTCAAGATAACGAATCTTACAAATTTGTCCCCTCTAAATAGTTAATTGCCCCTCCCTTTCTAGTAAATAAAGCTCCATGAATATTGTTCCGATATATGATACTCATGACGGCGGAGTAGGAGTACTGGAATGTCGGGTTTGTCACAACAGCGAATATCTATCTTATTAGATCCAGGTATCGTCAAGTATATAGTCTTGCGCTTTAGCTCCACATGGTTTTATTGACTTCTAGCACACAGTCAATAGATACAGGCTGTCTGTATTGCATACGCTACATAATGACGGTACCTGGATCGAGCGCTGTCAGGCATTCTCCCAAGGCAAGTCTACCGTGGCCCAAATACGACTTTTCCCGTTTGTTTCACTTTTACTTTTTTTTTTTACTTATCACCCAGGTGAAAGGAAATATTATCACCTGAGTGGAATATTACCACCGGGATAAAGTGTTTTCATCTGAGTGGAAATTTTATCACCTGGTTGAAAAGTATTTTCACCTGGGGGAAATGTATTTTCACCAGGGTGGGAATATTAAACCGCCTGGGTGGAAACATAATCACCCAGGGGATAATACTTTTCACCCAGGTCGAAAGTCAGGTGATCAAGAGTCTTCTTTAGTACCAGAACGAGGTGAAAATATTTCCACTCACTAGGTGATAAATATTTCCAGCCAGGTGAAAATACTTTTTACACAGGGGAAAATACTTATCACCAGGGTGCACATTTTATCACCCAGGAGGTAATTAAATAAAAACACCTTTTCCCCAAGAAGAATGTATTGTTCTGCGGCGGGAGTTGTGACTAAAGTCTTTTATCCAAAATAACCAGGCATAAAGATAACTACAGAGTTGTCTCCCTTTCCCTAAGCTTTTGCACGAACGGAGACTGTCGGTATCATTCAAACATTCTCACTCAAAATGGCAAGCACGGTTAAAGTTCTATGCCGGGGACTTGCTACCTCTGCAAGACGATATGGCTCCGTAAAACAGCTAACTGTCATAGGAGGCGGGCTGATGGGCGCTGGAATCGCTCAGGTATATACGAACGGGTTCGTTTTTGCTACGGTACTTTACCAAGCGGCTCTGCGGCACATGCCAACAGACTTTAATACGGAGACTGCCTTTGCGATTGACGGATGATCATGTGTTGAAATACCACTAAATTTGTTTACTCTAAACAGTTACTCAGCAATGTAATACATGTATATGTTGTATGCTAGTGAAATTTGTTGCATGTGTGGAAAAAGACAAAATATCGCAGAATTTTTAATAACACAAGGGTTCAAAGTTCACTTTTTACTAACAAGAGTTATCTTCTCCTACTGTTCTAACTTAGAAGACTCAATGCAACTCACATTAAACCATGTTCACTGAACAGAACGATAATGTGGGACCAATATTTGACGAACGTTTTTTTATGAGGCATTAAAGGAGAACTAATGACTATGCAGTTGAGATCTCCCTTTGCAATAATAAGATTGAAAACCATCAAAAAAAGAGATATTGCAAGCATGTAAAATACTAATCAATGGTTTCAGTTATCTAGAAAAAATCGGAGAAAAATCAGAAATAGTCTTTTCGAAGCCGGCAATAGCGGCCTATCGATTTCCAACTTTCACCATGGGTTTAGATAGGCGGGATGTAGGGCTAAGACGGAGGAATTAGCCCTATACATTGTGCTACATGTTGTCCCGCAATAACTGACGGTCAGTCACCGCAAGAGTGTCTACAAAAGCTTACTCACCGGCCTATTGGCAGCTCCTGTGTCATGGAAATCACATAAATTTCTAAAATACAATCACCACAGTAATTAATAGAGTATACGCTTTCGTTTTCATCGTCTTTTATGGTAATCCATACAAATTTTGTCAAGAAATCTGGATATAAACACTGTAGTGTGGCAAAATCTTCCAAACAGCATCCATTTGTCACCCCTTCAATTTGAAAGTAGGATCGTTCGAGAGTGACTTAGTGAAACTTCTGAGCCAGTCTACTTTCAAATTGAGGCGATGACAAATGGATGCAGTGTGGTGGATTTTGCCACACTAGTGTGTTTTTTTCTCAATTTTTTGACAAATTTGTTGGGATTACTATAAAAGACGCTGCAAACAAAAACATATACCCTATTGATTACTGTGTTGGTCATATTTTGGAAATATATGTGATTTCAAGGACACAGGAGCTGCAAATAGACTGTCAGGTAGGCATTTATAGATAGAAACTCCATAACTGAGAATTAGCGTTAGGCTTAGTCCTGACATGGAGCTATAAAGAGGAGGCCCAACTGACCCACATCAAAGTCCCTATGTTCGATTCCGCCACAGCTGGAGTCGAGAGATTAGCAGCTTTTCGGGAAAGTCCGAGAGAACTTGGAATCATCAGCTGTGATGAAAAATGATGCTCAACTCTAGATTGTTTATTCGTAATTGACCACATACAGCGACCTAATCAATGAGCAGAATATCAAAGGATTGCGTCTAATCGACAGATAGAAAAGATAGAACAGATAGAAAAGTGAATGAATTGTTTGGCCTATATTAGCTGAGTTTATACGGTTTATTTGATTCAAACAGAGCCTATTTCTAAGCATAGTTGAAATGAAAAGAAGATAAAATCTTTTAGCAGGAAAAATTAGTATTTGTATAACCACCATTTTTAAGCACACTCCACAGATTTTTAAATATAGACAGGGAACTTTGTTTTTTCCCGGAATAATGACAAGAGTTTTTTTTCCAGAAACGTATATGTTTTTGATTTCTAAATTCAAAATTGTCTAATGTTTGATACTAATTTGTACTTATTTTTGTATAATTATTTTGGGTTAATTAAGTAATTGATGTCTAAAGACTTTATTTTTATTTGTGAGGCTATATGTCTCTGCTGAGTAGGCCTATTGTTAATGCAAATCATTAGAGTTACCGATTAAGAATCTTGAGGTTCGCCTCTTGGATATCATACATGCTATTAGTATACTCTGATTATACCCTGACGATTATAACCTCAACTAGTCATTAACGAGGCGTGAATTGTGTATTTGAACTTTTTATTGATTACAGCCACAGGGGGTAAATAGCTAATGTCAAGTGTGGGACTTAATAGCTGCTTATATACAGCTTGATGATAAAAACCCCAAAGTAGGTCATACAAAAGGTTAAATTATGACTAAATGAAGAACTGTTCACAAAATTCACTACATACTGTAAAATGGCAAAGAACTCGTCTACAATAGAAACTAAATTTCAATGACCCATGTTTTGCGAAAATATTCTCTTTTATGCCTTAAAAATAGTGAATTTCCCACTTTTTACAAAATTTCCCATATATTTTAAATGGGGAGTTTTTAAAAAATTGAAGACCATTTTTCTTTCAATTCAGTAATTGTTCACACGTAACAGTTATATTTTCATAATCTTCATACTTCCAGGAACATTTATGCAAATTTTCATCAACGTTATATTGGCGGAAATGACCAGAAAACACAAAAGAAAATAATTTTTTTAAATTGACACCTCATGTTTGAAGTACGATATATGTGATATCGGTTATCAAAAAATTATCGGACCTGGTCAGTAGCATGGTGAAAGACACGAAGTTATTTAACATCTAAAATGCGCATATTTCTTATTGCTGTAAACGAACTTGAAACAAATGCGCATATCACAGCATGCGCTTCACTTGAGTGAGCCTTACCAGATTTGTGCCTCCTTCTCTTTATAGCTCCAAGGTCCTGAATCCTGATATAACTGAGAATTCATTTACGCATATACGAATTCTCAGTTTTATCTAGTCCTTTCAAAAATGGGCTGTTGCTTTTGAAATTTATCATCTGGATATTGACAGTCCCTCAATGTCTTTTCCTTCGATTCCATTTCTGTAACAGGTTTCTGTTCTAAACAGTTCGCGCACCGTTAAAACATAACTGCCGAACGAATCTAGCGATGTACTCACTATAATCTGTTAGGCTGTGAAGTTAACATATTTAGCACTCATTTTCTATCCCCAATTAAGTATTTTTTTGTAAATTCCACACAGTTTGAGAGTGTTTTTCAGAAAAACTTTACCAGTTGGTCTCATTGACCTTGACAGCGTTATAGTTGAAGCAGGTGCATTGAAAAAGCAGACGTAAAAACTAAAATCATGCACTGCATTGGTCATTTGATTGAAACCGGAAGGGGGCTTACCTCCATGCCTTACGTACAGCCCGCTTGGTCATAAACCTAGTGCCATTTTGAATGTCTACATGTATTGATATGCGGTAATATAGCATAAATTGTGCGGTTGTAGCAAGACAAATTACAACTGTATAAATACATCGGTCATTCAGCTGTACATCAATCCATTTGCCTTTTTAAAGATACCAGTCACCCGAATCTAACAGACAAACAAATTATAAAGAAAGTAACAAGTTAAATCATTTTTAAATGAACAAAAATGTTAATTTTATATTGCCCTACATAACCCATTTTCACATTTGTAAAGGGAGAGCACCTTAGTCATTTCCTGACAGTAATGGTGCGGGTTTATACCCAATTCCGAGTCTGCGTTAAAAAGCTAGATGGTACTTGATGGTTACAAAATGTGCATTGCCTTTAGTGAGAAGACCAACAGTTTCTGTGCATGCCTTATAAGTGACACAGCGCCCAAAATTAAGATATTTATGCGTTATGGTACATAATCACATGAGTTTATTATAAATATTTTCCTTAAAGCGATACTCTTGCTTGCAATAAAATGCATATAGGTAAACGGGCATCATTTCTTGTGTTAAATTATGCTATCTAATTTCCTAATCGAGCTGTATCAGTTTTCTAAATAGTTCTTAAACAAGGGGTAATACACAAACTACAGTCAAATTTATCCGCGTGGCCATGTCTAGGTACTTTATCATTAAACAGAAGAGTTCCACAAATATTGACCAATCAAATATCTTTCTTTTCAAAAAGAATGTTTAAATCTTTAACAGTTCACACATGTTATTAACTTGTAACACACAAAAATGTTAGTCATGTGATGTCATGGACAGGGTTGGCCACACCTAAAAATGTCAGCTGCCAGGGGTCGTAGGAAGGTATTTATCTGTAACACTCGGGTTATATTTTAAAAGGAAGAAACAAGTCTATGCCATATTTAAGTATATTTAATGGTAACCTTTCAAGGGATATAGAGGCTACTTCAGCCGGGAGTATCGCTTTAACTTTAGCAAAATTGTGAACTTTTGTCAAAAATAAATTTACAGTGCGTGATTTTAGTCTAACTGTGCAAAGTTCGTTGCCGTTGTTTTAAGTCCACGTTTTTGATGTACCAGCTTCAACTATCGCGTTGTCAAGATTCTTGGACAAAACGCTCTCAAACTCTAAAATCTACTGAAAAATACAATGTTGAAGATAGAAATTGATTGCTAAATACGTTGACTTCACAGCCTGGCAGTTTATAGTGAGTAAAGCAGTAAATTTCGTTCTGTAGGTTTTTTTTTTTAACAGCGCGCAAAGTGTTTGCGCAAAAATCAGGTACAGATACTGAAGCGAAGGATATGACGTTGAGGTACTGTCAATGTCCAAATGATAAATATCAAACCTCGACTGCCTATTTAATAGGACTAAGTTATATCTAGCACAATGTTTAGGGCTAATTCCTAAAACAGAGAAATTAGCTGGATTCATTATGCTATTAATGTTATATAAGGACTAGTTCCTCATATAGCTATGATGACAATGATGGATGGGATTGTATTCCACCAAACTGCAGACATCAACTTAGCTGAAATTGTGCATTTGACTCTTATCACTTCAAAACTTTTCAGGACTGCCCCTCGGTCTGTATTCACCCAATAGCTGCGGAGTGCAGAGTTGTTGGAACCCATGTTCCATATTCCCAAACATCAGATGTTTTTAGAGAAGCCTGTACCCATACAAAAGGTTTGGTTTGTAAAAATGAAGACCAGGATGATAACAGATGTGAGGATTATGAGATTCGTTTCCTGTGCCCACCAGGTAGGTCAACAAAAGCCACTTTAAAAAAAATGTGATTATGTGTATGACTATGTTGACAGTATTCGCAGTATTGTGGACACAAAAAGTTGATGACTTTAAACAAATTCACCAATTAACAAAGATCTTGCTTGATCCTTGGGCTCAAAATGAACCACATTTTTGTATGCCTACTTTTGTATTAAAGTTAGGTATTCAAACTGTATGTTGGTGAAAAAAATTATCAGAAATTCTAATTACAAACAGTTAAATTGGATCATTTTTTAAAAGTTCGTCCTTGATTTCTTAAAATGTTTTCTGTCAGTTGTAGTTTACATTTTTATAAGACTTTCCAAGGTGGGATGGATAAAAAAAGTCCACTGTGATCGTTCTAATCAAAATTTTATTTAAAATATGAGGCCCTGTTTACTACATGTAGTTCAAGGTCTATTCTACCAGGTCAACTAATCTATTGAGTCTTATTGTTACTGCATTTAGAGAAATAAACCATGAAAAATCAATTTTTTTCTGTTGACATTTACTCATTTTGAAATAAAGTAATAATTGGATTTTCATCACATTCACATATATGTGATCCTGAGTATTCAAGCTTTCCAAAAATATATACATATATTTATATGGTACAGATTTATATTCTTCTGCATAAGAAACCAAATACAACAGGTGTTCTGAAAATCAACCAAGGGGTCCAGCTAGACCTTAATACTTGAAATGTAGCTTCCTCATGCTGAGACAAAATATGGAATTGCATTATGAAGAATTCTACAAATAGATGTTGACATTATCGCATAACTTCACAAATATGATTTTACGTAACATGTTCTGCTTCCGATATAATGATTCATGCAGTTTAGATCCAAGTTTTGGTCAATGCTGAATTCTAGATTCAGCCGATTTCATTTCCCATTGAAAATTTATTTACCAGTTTAGGCCTTTAAGGGTAGAAATAAAGGTTTGGATAAGAGTTCACTTCCTTCATTTATCAGCACCTATCACCTAATGCTAATTTTTTCAAAACTTTCTGTCTGTTTCAAAATCCAAGCAAGATGACAGCTTCTGTTCCTTATTACATTGGAAAATGTACCAGTCATCCTCTAAAAGATATGGCTAAGCTGGTATACTGATTACAACTACCATTTGGTCCATTGAAATCTAACTTTGGAATTCTATTTATGATTTATTACATTAAGCTTTTTCTGGATGATTTTAAATGATGAATTGTGATTGCAAACAATTTGACGAGGGAGTTGAAGTCACAATAGCTAGTTTACATCTGGAGAGAAAGGTTTTACACGAGTACATGAATAGTATAGTCTAGTATGTGGTAACATGAGAGTAGGCTCTACACTGGAGGATGACCACCAGGACTATCCATATTATGTAAAATTTATGAGTTTATGAGTGACAACAACATAAACAGAATAAATTGAACTGTCAAAAGTTAGTACATAAAAACTCAAGTATAAAAATATGCCCTGTCGTGGAATATTGTGATTAATAACTGTACCAAAGAAATATCATGGCGCTTCATACCAATTAACTACAACAGTCAAATACAGATATGATGTACTGGTGGTACCAAGGTCTCACAATTATATGCTGCAATATTTAGTCTTGTCTATGTTATGAACACTATGGCATCAAAACATATTCATCTGTCTATATTGTTCTATATTATGAACATTATAACTGAACATTTTGTTTGCAACTCTTACCACAGTCAAGAGTACTTTGTTAATTTTTTTTAGAAACTGTTTTGAAAACTAAGCAGGAAAAAGAAAATTTAACTATGAATGTGACATTTGTTTTTATCTACTTTTGTCCGTTAAAAGTGTATAAATAATGTAATCTTCTTCAGATAAGGATGAATGTCTTGATGAAACTGATGATTGTGTTTATAAAAAAATATATATAAACAATATGATCTTCTTCAGATAAGGATGAATGTCTTGATGAAACTGATGATTGTGTTTATAACAAAATATATATAAACAATATGATCTTCTTCAGATAAAAACAAATTTATTGATAAAACTGATGATTGTGTTTTTAAAAAAAGTATAAACAATTTGATCTTCTGCAGATAAGGACGAATTTATTGATGAAACTGATGATTGTGTTTATAAAAAAAGTATAAACAGTTTGATCTTCTTCAGATTAGGATGAATGTATTGATGAAACTGATGATTGTGTTTATAAAAAAATATATATAAACAATATGATCTTCTGCAGATTAGGATGAATTTATTGATCAAACTGATGATTGTGTTTATTGAAAATGTATAAACAATTTGATCTTCTTCAGATTAGGATGAATGTATTGATGAAACTGATGATTGTGTTTATATAAAAAAAAAATATAAAAACAATATGATCTTCGGATAAAGATGAATGTATGGATGAAACTGATGACTGTGTTTATTTAAATTGTATTAACAATATGATTTTCTTCAGATAAAGATGAATGTCTTGATGGAACTGATGATTGTGGAAATCATTCGAGATGTGAAAATACCAATGGAGGTTACAATTGTATATGTGACGAAGGTTATGTTGGAGATGGAATAAACTGCTACGGTAAGCATAATGGCATTATTCATACAGATCTACTACTGATCTGTTGTAGCACTTAATTTAATGCTTGAAAGACAGTAACCCCTATCACATTTGCAAAACCAGTGCGCTATGGTCGTGGCTATCAAAGGGAAAGACTTTTTTTAATGTATATGTTGAAAGACAATAACCCAGATCACATTTGCAACCGAGTGAAGGATTCCAAGTATTTTCTGCCTGACAGAAACAGTTATTATAACGCCATCAAATTATAAATCATTTGGAAAGCCTTAAAGTGATAACCCATACATCTTTTAAAAGGTTTCCATTAAATATAAGTAAATTTGGCATCGTTTTATCGTTTCTTCATTTTATCAAATAACCCAGGGGTTACAGATATGTAGCTTACTACGACCACTGGTAGCTGACATTTGGCCAGCCCTGTCTATGATGCCACGTGACAATCACTCTTCTGTGTTACAGGTTAATAACATGTGTGAACCAATGACTTATATAGGTTAACTGTCAAAAATTTAAACAGTCGACTCTACATGTCTCGTGACATAAGCACCTTTTTTGAAAATAAATATATTTGATTGGTTAATATTTGTGGAGCTCTTCCGTTTAATGATAAAAGAACCTAGACATGGCCGTGTGGATACATTTGACTGTAGTTTGTACATTATCCAATATTCAAGACGCAATTATAAAATGGGTAAGCTTATAGCTCGATTAGAAAATAAGAGAGCATAATTGATCACAAGAAATGATTCCCATTTTACCTATATGCATTTTACTGCAGCCCGGAGTTTTGCTTTAAGTTACATGTATGTACCAAGGTCTAAGCATGAAGAAGTCAATTGTATGAAACTAAATAAGTGGCTTCTGAACAATGGGTATGACCCCCTTGATGACTATCAATTCTTATATTAATTTTTATTGCTTTGATTGTAATCAAAACATGTATTTCTGTGGATTCTTTTATATGTATTGTCTATATTTGTATAGGTTGCAGTTTTCAGTAGTGCATTACTTGTGTATTCTTGGTTTGTCCGGCCTTGTTTCTGGCCCATTGTCCTGATTTAGTGGTTTGGCCATCGCATGATTAGTTTTTACTAGGACAATCTATTGTCATAGCGAAATACTCTTGAGTACGACATTAAACCCCAATCAAACAAACAAAACCATCCCGACTGTATCTTGGTTGCTGTCTTACTTTCAAACAACATTCTATCATGTGTGTTGATTTGCAGCATAGAAAAAATTGCATCCAATAGATTCCAATTATCCAAATCTTTGCACAAATTGCAAATTAACTGCATCCATCCCAGAAGATTGTCCATCCAGTATGTTGGTTACTTTTCAACTTAAAATTTTAAAACCTTTTATGTAGTTTTCTCTTATATAAGTAAATGTGCAAAGTAGAAAAAAATTCACAGATTCATGCAAATGTTTACATAAATTATCTAAATTAGCTTTGTTCGTGTATGAAGTTTGTCTGGGCTGTAACTTGGGTGCTTTTCAACTAACTTGGGATTTTAAAAATTTCACACAACATTTTTCTATATAAATACATTTGCAGTTTATGAAAACTCGCAGAATTATGACAATTTCTTTTTACATTGTTTTTTTAAACTAGCTCTTGGGCTTTATTTTTGCATGAGCTTTAATGACTGCTATTCAACTTAGTATTTTAAAACTGTCATACAGCATTCTTAAATTTTGTAGAGTGGCAATCACAGGGGAGGTTTTTGCAAAGTTTGCTCACAGTTTTCTGTCGTGCTTAGGCTAGAAACAG
Organism: Mopalia muscosa; assembly: GCA_031763545.1. Taxonomy (NCBI): domain Eukaryota; kingdom Metazoa; phylum Mollusca; class Polyplacophora; order Chitonida; family Mopaliidae; genus Mopalia; species Mopalia muscosa. Next base: position 1,975 of record JARFOD010147391.1, on the reverse strand, counting down.
TGTGAAGTAGACAAGCTGTCCTCATTTAAATTAAATTCCCTTGAGTACACCCATAAACCCCAATCAAACAAACCAACGAATCAATATTTGTAGATGTGCAACGTAAAAAACTTAGTATTGGAATTATTGAAATTTTTACATAAATGATGAGAATAAGCTCTGTCTATCACAAAGTTTATCAGGGCTGACTCTTGGTTGCTTTTTATGGAGCTATTGCTATAGCATAGCCCAATTCTGTAATCGTTGAAAATGGAGAAAATTTACTAATTTTTAGCTAAATGAATGAATCTACATCAAAACAAAATATTGCTGAAAGCCTATTAATTGTTGGGGTTTTGTACCTGAATTGAACACCTATAAGTCTGAACCAGAGTATAGTATCTAAACGGTAAAATGTGTAAATTAAGGCTGGTTTAGCTGTTTAAGAAGATACAAATTAATATGCATAGTGAATCGTGAGAGGGTTATCATTGCTTGCCGTGTTTGTTAGCCTAGTTCTCCTGTTACAGCCAACGCAGTGATTGTGTTAAAGACACCCTACTAGAGAGCCTCAGCTCATCATATGAAAGCCTTTATATAGGTCATCGACTCTGACTAGCTTTTACATGTAGTAATTTTCCACTGAAACAGACATTGTATAGGATCAATTTTTGGAAATCTCCTGTTCCAAAAAAGCCGTCTGTGTTTGGTTTACCGGTGAAACTATGTCTTTGTTTTAATGACATGACATATAACATGAATAGAACGAGATTTGTGCTTGGTTGTCTCTCCTTTCTAAAAGGCTGATTAAAATATTTGCCTGCTTTAGATTTCTTTAAAACTATTTTTATTCAACACTCTTATCAAAGGCGCGACTTGTAAGGAAACAAACCAAAAAGCCAACAAAAAAGAAAAAAAAAAACCCTTTCAATGACGAAAAGAAACTTAGCTTAAGTGTCAAATGTGGCTTAAATCCATGTTATTTATCGAGTTAGGTATAAGTTCAAGTGAGTTGTTTGTATTATTTGTTTAATAAATCGCCGAAATGGAGGGAGTAGTTTTACTCTAATGTTAAAAGATAGGCCTTCAAAACAGGTCTGGCACCAAAACTCCAAATCATGCAGATTCTTGGCAAGACTTCTGTCCCCACACCCGAAAATCTATTGAAAATACCCATAAATTTATTTAACACACACACACATTGATTGAGTTCTGTGTATAGCGTACATTTGTCCTTGATCAGGAGTTATGCGTGTTAGTGCATCAGCCCCATGAAGAGAGAATTAAGAACAAAGAAATTCAACTGTCAATCGAAATAATCAGTGTACTGGTTAAATACAAAGGGCTTCACTCAGCATTATGTCATTTGTGCACCCGGTCTGTTATAATCGGTTGATTTTAAAGAAACGTGACCTTTATTGTTATCAAATAGCAATATTATATGATCATTTAACTAAACAAACTCTCAATCTGCCAGTGGTTTGACACATAAGCAATAGCTCCTTACAAAACCTTTAGGCTCTAGTTAACAATAGGATTTTAACACTTCCATCCATCATTCTTCTATATAAGTGGATTTGCAATGTTAGGCCTTTGTCTTTTTTTTTTTCCATGGTTCCGTACAATACAGTTCATGTAATTTGACAATTATTTTGACAAACATAAATTCTTACAACTGTTTTTTTCTTTTTTTTTTAAACAGAGGGTGCTAAATGTACACTATGGGGTGACCCTCATTACACTACATTTGATGGTGAGGAATATGATTTCCAGGGTCTGTGTAAATACAGACTAGTAGAACCCTGTACAGATATTGGAGGGATCCCAGATTTTAATGTCATTACGAAAAACAGAGGTCTCCTTGAAAAGCCTGATTTATCTGTGACTAAGTATGCAGTTATCAAGGTCTATGGATTGGAAATTATTCTCACAAAGTATTCAGTTTATGTAAGTGCCTACATTATGTTTTTTTTTTTTGTGGTTTTTTTTTTGGGGG
>JARFOD010147380.1:0-12713 GCA_031763545.1 Mopalia muscosa | reverse complement strand
AACACCAACAGACAAATCCATGATGAAACACCAAGACAATTTATGATGAAACACCACCAGACAAATTTATGATGAAGCACCAACATACACATTCATGATGAAACACCAACAAACAGATTCATGATGAAACACCAACAGACAGATTCATGATGAAACACCAACAGACAGATTCATGATGAAACACCAGCAGACAAATTCATGATGAATCACCAACATGCATTTTCAGAATGAAACACCAACAAATTTATGATGAAACACCAACAAACAATTTATTATGAAATACCACCAGACAAATTTCTGATGAAACACCAACAGACAAATTCAGTATGAAACACCAACAGACAAATTCATGATGAAACACCAACAGACAGATTCATGTTGAAACACCAACAGACAAATTTTGATTAAACATCAATTGATTAACTTTTGATCAAACATCAACTGGTCAAATTTGGATAAAAAACTGGTCAAATCTAAATTAAACGTTAACTGATCAAATTTTGTTAAAGAATCAAGTGATCAAATTTAAATCAAATATAACCTGATCAAACTAAATCAAACATCAACTGATCAAATCTAAATCAAACATCAACTGATCAAATCTAAATCAAACGTCAACTGATCAAAACTAAATCAAACATCAACTGATCAAAACTATATCAAACATCAACTGATCAAATCTAAATCAAACGTCAATTTATCAAAACTATATCAAACATCAACTGATCCAAACTAAATCAAACATCAACTGATCAAAACTAAATCAAACATCAACTGATCAAACTAGATCAAACATCAACTGATCAAAACTAAATCAAACGTCAACTGATCAAAACTAAATCAAACATAAATCTAAATAAAAAATAAACTGATCAAATTCAAATGAAGCTTCAACTGATCAAATTTAGATCCAACATCAACTGATTAAATTTAGATCAAACATCAACTGATCAAATTTAGATCAAACATCAACTGATCAACTTTTGGTCAAACATCAACTGATCAAATTTAGATCAAATATCAACTGATCAACTTTTGGTCAAACATCAACTGATCAAATTTAGATCCAACTTTAACTGATCAAATTTAGATCCAACATCAACTGATCAAATTTAGATCAAACATCAACTGATCAAATTTAGATCCAACATCAACTGATCAAATTTGGTCAAACATCAACTGGTCAAATTTTGGTCAAACATCAACTTTTCAAATATCAACTGATCAGATCGAAACCAAACATAAACTGAGATGTTTCAAATCAAACTTCAACTGATAAAAAGTATCAACTGACCAATTGAAACCAAATATAAACTGATCAAATCTAAATAAAAAATAAACTGATCAAATTCAATTAAAGCTTCAACTGATCAAATTTAGATCAAACATCAACTGGTCAAATTTAGATCAAACATCAACTGATCAAATATAAATAAAACATCAATTGATCAAAACTAAATCAAACATCAACTGATCAGATTTAGATCAAACATCAACTGATCAAATCTAAATAAAACATCAACTGATCAAATTTAAATCAAACAACCAGTCAAATTCATATCTAATGTGAACTGATCAAATCTAAAGTAAACATCAACTAATCAAAATCACACATAAACTGATCAAATGTATCTATCATCTCTTGAGAAAATTGAGATCAAACATTATCTGGTCAAATAGTGACCACTCATCAACTGAACAAACTGAAATGAAACCTCAACTATTTAAAGCTATATTAAACATGAACCGATCAAATCTATTTCAACACCTGTTAAACTATAGGCTCCTTTAACTGTCTCTTAACATACAACAATAGTCACCCAAGTCGTTAATATATGCCAGAGAAATATGTTACAAGTAGATGAGACTACACCAGCTTATGAAGGTCAGCATCCCTGCTATCTGTGGGTTGTTATACAAACTAGTCAAGACTCTCAACCCAGGGCTGTGAATATATGAATGTTGTATATGTATGTTTTGAATCTATATAACTCCACTGCGAAGTCATAACTTAGATATATGATGGATTTAGGAGACATTGTTTTATTTATAAATGTACATGCTAAAGGTAAATACTAGTCTATATGTTTAAACAAGGTTATCAATGAGAAGGAGTTATAAATCAAACAATGTCTACTTCAATCACAGGTATAAAAAGAAATCACCATGGGCGAATCAACAAAGCAGAAGTTGACGGAGAAGCAACCGTTGCTGCGAAACGGAACAATGGTCTCCTCCAATGGCACTCTGCAGGACTCTGGAAAAGAACTGCCGACACAGCCGGCTAAAAAGCAGTCTATGTTTGTTATCGTCTGTATTTTACTTACAGAATTGTGTGAACGGATGACATTTTACAGCATTTCTGCTAATTTAGTATTATTTTGCACAAACAAACTTGATTTCTCAAGTCCAGACGCAACAACAGTCCAGTACGTGTTCACAGGTAAGCATTTTGATTGTTCTCTGAGAATAGATAATCACTATAGAGTAATGAATTGATTGACAGGGGAAATGTTCTTGTAAAATTTACCTGGGGAATTTCCTGTCAAAGGACTCGTTTTTTGGCAAAGACTTAGGGGAGTTGGTTGGAGCAGTGCTTGTCTTTAGTTTAGCAGTGGGGAATGACTTCCAAACTTAGGCAAAAAGGGAGTCTCACCATCACCCAGAACATAGGTCAGAATATTTTACATGTATGTAGTTTGGTAAAGCTTGAATTCTCAGGACTACAAATATGTAGATTTGAATATCCAATAATAACTTTTAGAAGTTAATTAAAAATCTTCATCAAATTTAAAAACAAAAACTGTTGATACCCACATTGTCATCTTTTAAATGCAACAAATTTGAACTTTCTGCGATCAATAGCGTTGGAGAAAAAAAAGTTTCTGTGGGAAATTGCAAAAACAGGAATTGTTTGACATAAGCACCAATTGATTACTCTCATTAATCATTTTATATACTGAAGCCTGTCTTTATATCCTCTGATAAAAGCATGTCATTTTCTAAGGGATTGCAGAAAAGAGGTTACTTTTAAACATCCAATTAAAATCTTCTTTAAGTTATTTCTAGTGCAAATCTTCATACAGACTTTGATTGGTTCCTGACAAAGTTGTTCTTCACATATCCAATCAAAGGGCATGCAATCTCCAAAAACAAGCAGCACCTTAGTGAAGCCAGCTGATAGCTGCTGATCAGTAAGCATGCAAAAAAAAGTAAAGATTGGCAGACCATTCAGTCTACACTTGATTGAGCACAATGTGAGTGAGCCTGTCATAGATGTATAGTGCAAGATTAACATATCAACGTTACATGGTGTCAAAAAACAAAAACATGATAGGGATCCTAGGTTGCTGTGATAATCCTATTGATATTGAGAGAGCTTGTTTTAATCTCTACATTGTACATAACAACTAATTCCCAATTGTTTGATTGGGGTTTACCATCATACTCAAGGGTATTTCACTTATATGATGACAGGTTGTCCGCTTCACACTGTTTATAGCCTAACTACTGTGGAACATCAAGAGGAAACCTTGTAAAAGCCACCACTCGCTTGCCTAAGCCACATCATTTGACTCACTAACATACCTGAAGTGATGGTTGAGAGATAGATTCAATCCCATGAACAGTACACCGAAGTATGTTTAGTAAGCGCACACTAAGAACTAAACCACAGCTGTGGGTCCATTCTGTATGGAACCCCTGTAGGTTATCTCTGCACTGAAGGTGTAGCAGACTATGCTCCAACATTTTGAACCAAACAGTGGCATGCCAAGTTTTCAAAAGCTTATTCAAATCAATTTTATTTAGATTATTCGCACAGAAATATGTAACAGCTGGTGTATTAAACCACCTAAAGGCTTGTATTATCTCTTTGCTTTTAAAAAATGTGTTTGTTTTTTTTTCATAAAATGCTCTTTGTACAAAACAAAAATGTACGGAGTGAACAACACAAGTGATTTAACACCAACTGTTTTTTTTTTTTCAACTGAATGCTGGGAACCAAACAAAAACATATGGTATACAATATAAGTGTTAAAGTGCCGCCATCTCTGAAATTATACAATGTCTATTGGACTACTCTCACAGCTGTGCACTCTTGGTCTTTCAATCTACCTCAACTGGTAGCTACAGTTGTCTACAAAACATTTAGCTATATAACTTAAGTTTTGTAAAGTCTTCTTAACTCCTTAGATATAAACTATGACATTAACCCAATACGGAGGTTTTGAGTTATGACGTTAAGACATACAGAGTAACATCCCTTGGCGAAATGACATTGCCAATTTATAATGATGGCACTGTAGTGCAGCCTGCCAAGTCTTTAACATTGTGGGTTGTTGGGTTTCAGGAAAAAATTGCTTTAAAAGTTTAACTTTTCAAAAAATATTATTTTAAGCTATGAGTAAAAGAAATTCATATGGTCCTATATTTACATTTACTTGTTAATTTGCAAAATTCCCTATATCGCCCAGGTTAAAAATTGTGAATTATATAATAAGCAACAACTTTATTTAGCAAAGGGACGTCACTCTGTTGTCGTAACATCATAACTTGAAACCCCCATATTACAGATCATTGACCAGCATTATTTAATATGGGAGGGAACATGGGTAGTAAAATTATCCAGCAACCCCACAGCCTTTCGCTGGTTGATGGCATACCAACCTACATGACTGAGGCCTGCAAAATTGAACCATCTACTGCAGAGGTTGAATTGTATTGTAATCAGCTGAACACTGCATACCTTCTGGTTGGCTGAAACTAGTAAATGGCAGTTCTCTGACACCTGTTGCATAGCTATATCTATTCTCTACTGCTAAGCTTGGTAATTTAATTCAAGACATCACTTTAGTGTTATGTGAACAACAGAGTAAACCTACTACTAAAGTGATCATTTCTGTCCAGTTACCTTGATAGTTTAGTGTACAGTACAGAAAAAGAATCGTAGTTATAAAAACAAATAAAGTTGCTCTGGAAAGAGAAAGTTATGACCTTTCAATGGTCACCTTTTAAACTGCATATCGTTTTAAAGCCTCAAGAATTCATAGATTAAAATTGTATATATTTTGTATTTAAATAATAGAATTTGATAAACCATCATACCCGTGTTTGTATTCCAGGCTCTTGTTACCTGATTCCTGTAGTAGGGGGATGGATAGCAGATTCTATCTCAGGGAAATTTAACGCTATTTACGGGGCAGGTCTTCTATATGTGTTAGGTAAGTCCTTTAAAATAAATGTTTAACATTATACCAAAGTAAAGGGAGTCTAGAAAATTTGTTAGAGTTATTATGGCATGATTTGGAGACAATATACTGATGCAGTCGTTAAAAATGGTCTATTGTTGAGTCGCCCAGTGAGGGAGCGGGTTGGCCAAGGCCCTGCAGAATACTCCCTCGGCTTCGTTGGTCGATCGTAAGAGGCGAGAAAAGAGGTTGCTTTCTGTTGCCCTGGTGTTCTCAGAGCTAAAGAGTGACAGGAAGCATGTTTGTGATGTTCTGTATTTTTGTCCATCGTCATATAAGTGAAATACCCTTGAAAGACGACGTTAAACACCAACCAAACAATCTATTTTTGAGTCAATATGGAAATTGCGTTAGTAAATTGTTTATTATTATTCAGTCTATTTAATTGTTTAAAAATCTCGGTACCTTGATACTTACAATATCTCAGAGCATTTTCACCACATTTTTCTGCTAAGCTATTTTTTTTTTTCTTAGTGAATGGTTGTTTCCTCAATCTACTCCTAGAACTATCACAAAGTGTATTTCAACTGGTATGTCTTATTAACAATCGTATCAAGGGAATTTCGACATCACTATTTCCTTAGCAGTAAACTACTCTCATCTTAACTAATATTTGTTCACAGTTATGTCTTTTCTTGTATGTTTTCCATTGAAATATCCCTACTTCTAGACCTGATCAGCAGAATAGAAATATAGATCTTACTTAAATTTTCTCCTAGGCACTTTCCTGCTGGTGTGCTCTGCTATTGACTATAGAGAATGGTTTGGTCGAGATAGCGAAGGCAAATTCTACAACCTCGATCTGGTAGGTCTCCATCCTTTTTTATACCACAATCAACTTATAAATATAGATAACACAGAGACATAATACAGTCTGCCATATATTGATACAGACATCCCATTCCTGACCCCACTATCAGTGTGGATGATGTCTAGTCATATTTTCCTGTCAATATTAGTGGTCCCATCTGATTGCTTGGGCTAAAGGAGTGACACTCCCTGTGGACATTAGTGAATCTGTTAGCAAAGGTGTTTACCTTGTTTGTGAGTAAATTAAGAAATGCGGGCTGACCAAAGGTATTTTTTTGTCTCTCACTACCTTGGTACATGTAGACTGTGTGTCAGGGTGGGGATTACGGGATTAGGATTTGCACTACCAATTAACTACAAAGTTGGAATGTAATCCATACATAATTTTACATTATTGTTATGTATGTGTTGTGAACGCAATAAATTTAGAATAATTCACAGATATACATGTAGCTGACAAAAAAATATTATTACCTTTATCTGGTGTAGATCTGTCTGTGATCGGATGGTGTCCTACGCCAACAATTGCTGATTGCGTTAAAATGTCTGGGGAGTTTAAGTTACTTTACTTGGCAAGAATCTTCCTGTCTAACTTATGTGTATTTTAATGCAATAAATAATTACGCTGTATCGGTTGGAAGCTAGCTGTCTCATAATGCAGCAGAGAATTAAATGCCAATCTCACATCAGGTAGACGGGATGTTGGCTAGCATTACTGTCGTCTTCGTGTAATCTTACAATATTCACAGCTGTATATCATGTGAACACAAAATTCAATGATTAACTTCTAACATGATATTTAAACACTAGATAGGTTTTCATGTCGCCAAATTTACAAAACAATATGCCTATCTTTGTGTTGTTTTACAATATTCATGTAAGTATGTAGTATGAATATGATATCTTAAAAGCTAATTTGGCCATAACACATAACCTCAAAGTAAAAGTATGATGTCACTAAGTTATGCAAATCAATTCTCCCGTCATCACATTCATTCTTTGAGGTGAGTCTCAACTGTATGTATTGTGAACACAACAACAAGATTGCACATTCTCATGTCACTATATGATGTGACTTCAATAACTAATTTGCATCTCCTAAATATAAGTTTGCTCCCAGTTACGAACCACACTCCTGGCAGGACCACTGCTTGGAAAGTAGCCCTCTCCCCATTCCCTTATCACCTCATCCTTCTAGGGCCAAAACTTGGGAAGTAGCCCTCACCTCCTACCCTCAAAACCCTCTACTCTTATGCTGAACATCCTCTTCTCCCAGGGCCTGATCTTGGGAAGTCGCCCCCTCCCTTTCCTTCAACACCCCTTTCTCCCACTACCAATAGAAGCAGCCCTCTCTCCTTACTCACAATATTACCTCCTCCTATGGCTGCTGTTTGGGAAGTAGCCCTCTCCCTGTATCCTCAACACCTCCCTCCTCCTAGAGCCATTGCTTGGGAAGTAGCCCTCTCCCTGTATCCTCAACACCTCCCTCCTCCTAGAGCATTTGCTTGGGAAGTAGCCCTCTCCCTGTATCCTCAACACCTCCCTCCTCCTAGAGCCATTGCTTGGGAATTAGTCGTTTCCTCTTACCATTAACACCCCTTCCACTGCCTTTGACATACATTGTCTAGCGGCTTCTTTTGTATTTCAGGTATTTATTACAAGTACATTGTTTATATCAGTTGGGATCAAATTTGACATTTTGGGGAAGTATTAAACTGTCTGATATGCACCTGTAAATTTATATTTGTTATATTTTATTATTCACAGGATGCACGGACAGCTTATTATATGTGTGGTTTGTTTTTGGTTGCCGTGGGAACTGGTGGAATTAAAGCTAATGTTGGACCATACGGAGCTCTACAGGCACAGGAGATAGGACCCAAGGCGGTCCAAACTTTCTTCCAATGGTAATATAAACTTCAATATGTGTTTTGCCATGTGCTTTCACAGAGTGTACAACCACTTTACAAATCAATGGAAAGAAAATATACATCCCCTTGCACCTGTAGAATGTCCACTAAATTTAGTATTTTCTTTTTATATATTCCATCTATAATGTTGTCTTCAGGGTGCTTTATAAGTTTTTCTTGGCTCGTGTTAAGTAATTTATCTCCCGAAAAGATTTAATTTTTACATTTTTGGTTGGGTGACCAGGTTTTCTAGTTTCCAAATCTTGTATCCCTTCCTAATTCGACCTCAGATGATAGATACATCTGTAGCTTGGTTTCATCTGAAATCAATGACTTGCTGCCTTGTGATTGGCCTAGCATGTACACGATAACTGAACTGAAGGAAAAGGTTGGAAGTTATATCAGTGGACATTTAACCCTAATGTTTATTACTACCAGCGTATGAAAAGCTGTCCGCAAATATTAGCTTGGCACATTACACTTACTTATTGAATTGAGTTTAATTTATTGCTTTTTTATGTTGACCTCTTTATGATCTAGATTAACACATACTCAATATTGTGTCTTATAAAGACTCTTGTACAGTTACAATAAAATTTACCCACCAAAAATTACATGCAATAATGATATGTTTGTTTATTAATTTTGTATAGTTTTGACAGCAATCTTAATGAAGGCATAATATATCTATTTTTTTTAAATTTCATTTCAATGGAAATCTACCTCTAAAAATTGGTTAGTTCCCTTTTATGATCAATTGTTTTTTCAACGCTGATTTTATTGGGGGTAAAGCTATCATAAATGTCTAACTTATATCCCAAGAAACCAGCAAGTGTGAAATAAAACCCCCATAACTATTTGATAAGAGGCACTTCAGTTTGTGATACAAGAACAATAGAGTATAAAACTGTCAGAGTAGTTTAGACTTTGAACATACTGGGAGTTAAATTTTTAAAATTTGTTAGAGATTTTAATTGTATCTTTAGTCTTTTTCATTAATGTTGACCTTCAGGTATATCAGTGAGTCACACGATGTGGCTCTGGCTATTACAAGAGTGCTTTTTGCTAGGTTTTAGAACATAATTTGGCATGAACCAGTGTGAAGTGGACAATCTGTTGTCATATCAGGGAAATACCCTTGAATATGACTTTAAACCCCAATAAAAAAAAATAAAAAACTATTATTCAGGGGTATTCAGGGGTCAGTAAAGCTGAAATATTTAGGCATTGATAACTGTTGTTTCAGGAGTATTCAGGGGTCAGTAAAGCTGAAATATTTAGGCCCAAGATAACTGTTGTTTCAGGAGTATTCAGGGGTCAGTAAAGCTGACATATTTAGGCACTAGATAATTGTTGTTTTGGGAGTATTCAGGGGTCAGTAAAGCTGACATACTTAAGCACTGGATAACTGTTGTTTTAGTAAGATTCAGGGGTCAGTAAAGCTGACATATTTAGGCACTGGATAACTGTTGTTTCAGGAGTATTCAGGGGTCAGTAAAGCTGATATATTTTGGCCCAGGATAACTGTTGTTTCAGGAGTATTCAGGGGTCAGTAAAGATGAAATATTTAGGCACTAGATAACTGTTGTTTCAGGAGTACTCAGGGGTCAGTAAAGTTGACATATTTAGGCCCAGGATAACTGTTGTTTCAGGAGTATTCAGGGGTCAGTAAAGCTGATATATTTAGGTCCAGGATAACTGTTGTTTCAGGAGTATTCAGGGGTCAGTAAAGCTGACATATTTATGCCCAGGATAACTGTTGTTTCAGGAGTATTCAGGGGTCAGTAAAGCTGATATATTTAGGCCCAGGATAACTGTTGTTGCAGGAGTATTCAGGGGGTCAATAAAGCTGACATATTTAGGCACTAGATAACTGTTGTTTCAGGAGTATTCAGGGGTTAGTAAAGCTGACATATTTAGGCACTAGATAACTGTTGTTTCTGGAGTATTCAGGGGTCAGTTAAGCTGACATATTTAGGCACTAGATAACTGTTGTTTTGGGAGTATTTAGGCGTTAGAATAGTTGATATATTTAGGAACTGGAAAACTAATGTTTCAGGAGTATTTAGCAGTTATGTTTATTTGTTCAGCAAGTGTAAGGACACCCAGACTTGTTACTTGTAAAGAGGTCATATTTTCAAGTGTTTTGAAGAACCAGTAAACCTAAACTTTATAATGTGATTAATTCAGAAAATTTTAATTTCATTTTCAGGTTCTATTTTTTTATCAATGTTGGTTCGTTTATAGCCTACTCTGCTGTCGCTTATGTCCAACAGAACATTGACTTCGCCTATGGTTTTGTGATTCCAATGGCCTCTATGATTCTCTCCATTATAATACTGATGCTTGGTAGATCGAAATATAAGAACAATCCACCCGGAGGTAACTCAATGTTAATTCAAAGTTATAACTTTCTAAAACTGATTCATTACAACTTTAATAACCTGAATTACTTTCCACTCATATTTCACAGGGTCAGTATAATTCTCATTTTATGAACATTATTTTCATTTTCTTAACCTTTATTTCTGTCTGGTTTTGTGATAAGCTCAAACATATAAAGAGAATTTTTGCCATGAGACATCTGGCTTGGAGACAAGATTTGAAACCTTGCATCGTCACATTTGATTGGATCGAGTGAGCTTCTTTTTGCCCCAATCAAACAAACAAACTCAGTCTGAGGGATAAGGGACAACAGGAAGCTGACATGTTTGTGGTGTCATCGTATTGTAACCTGTGATTATGCTGTACCGTCACCCCAGTAGCATCAGGACGGGTTTCTTCCACCCATTGTACTGTTACAGCATCATATGAGTGAAATAACCTTAAATACAGTGTTAAACTTCAATCAAACAAACAAACAATGTAAGATTCTCAGGTTACTATGTATTAAAGGATGTGTCGTCAATATTTCAAGGGAGGATAACAGAACATTTATATAAGTGACATGACTTTAAGTAGCCTACAAACAGTAATCAAACTTACATTTCAATTTGAATCTTTTTTTGTCACAGGAAGTGTTTTATCAACAGCAGCGAAGGTCATGTATGAAGGTTGCCAGAGAAAAGGGGAGACTAGCGCAGAAAACTTCCTTGATAATGCCAAGAAAAGTTATGGTGGCTCGTTTGCCGATTCTACCGTTGAGGGCATCAGGTCTTTAGGTCGAGTCATCCCTGTCTTCATTACTATTGTTATGTACTGGGCTATATATTCACAGGTTTGTAATTCACATATCAGTGATATGTTTAAAAGAAATTCTTTAAATTATTGTTATAGGAAGCTATTCATGGTGAAAGATAATGTGTTGTACCAGCACTGAACCAAAGCAAAAGAGATTGTCCTTACTTCTCAAAATGTATCAATACCCCTATTCATTTATAATGCACTTTTGTGGGTATAATTTAGTAGACTCATTATTATATCTGTCAAGCACTAAATTTAAATAACTAAAAAATCATAATTCTTTTTTTTTGTTTACAGATGTCGAGCACATTTTTCCTTCAGAGCGTGAGAATGGATGTTAGAATTGGGTCTCTGGTGACACCTGCCGCGGCCCTCAATCTCTTTAACATTGCCATTATTCTCATACTGATTCCATTCATGGACAGACTGGTGTATCCATGCCTGGCCAAGTGGGGCAAACACCCAACTCTACTACAGAGAATGGGTGAGACGCTTCTACCTTACCTTTTTGGTATAACATTTTGAAATTTTATAATCAAGATATTTGAAATTCATATATTAAAGGGTATTTTTTAGCTATAATATTCAACAATTTTGGAATGCAATGTTAAGACTACAAAAAGGGCATATATTATGGAGGCCTCTGTTCAGTATTTGTGAAAGGAAAGAGGTGACTTGTGAAAGGAAAGAGGTGACCCTATTTTTGACCACATGTATAATGTTGGTGGGTGTTTCACAACTCTCTTACCTCTTGGACATGATTGATGTAAAAGGTCGTCAAAATTACCCAGATTTGTACACTGTACATCGATAGTGTTCAGCTTCCCTTTTACTCGCATATTTCTGTTGTCTCTCTGTAATCTCTGCTTTGTTTGTTGTCAGGTTTTGGAATGATACTGACAGCTCTCTCTTTAATCTCTGCTTTGTTTGATGTCAGGATTTGGAATTAAACATGTACTGACAGCTCTCTCTGTAATCTCTGCTTTGGAATGATACTGATGCTCTCTCTGTTATATCTGCTTTGTTTGTTGTCAGGATTTGGAATGATACTGACAGCTCTCTCTGTAATATCTGCTTTGGAATGATACTGACAACTCTCTCTGTAATCTCTGCTTTGTTTGTTCTCAGGATTTGGAATTAAACATGTACTGACAGCTCTCTCTGTAATCTCTGCTTTGGAATGATACTGATCACTCTCCATGTAATCTCTGCTTTGTACGTTCTCAGGATTTGTTATGATACTGACAGCTTCCTCTGTAATATCTGCTTTGTTTGTTGTCAGGATTTGGAATGATACTGACAGCTCTCTCTGTAATCTCTGCTTTGTTTGTTGTCATGATTTGGAATGATACTGACAGCCCTCTCTGTAATCTCTGCTTTGTTTGTTCCCAGGATTTGGAAGGATACTGACCCCTTTCTCTGTTATCTCTGCTTTGTTTGTTGTCAGGATTTGGAATGATACTGACCCCTTTCTCTGTAATATCTGCTTTGGAATGATACTGACAGCCCTCTCTGTAATCTCTGCTTTGTTTGTTGTCAGGATTTGGAATGATACTGACAG
>JARFOD010147369.1:0-12713 GCA_031763545.1 Mopalia muscosa | reverse complement strand
TATTTGTGTTCGTCGTCATATAAGTGAAATACCCTTGAGTACGACGTTAAACACCAATCAAACAAACAAACAAACAAACCTAAATTGTTCCAAGCATGGTACTTTAAAACAGATTCTGAATACATCTGTCAACGCACACATCACGTGAAGTATTATAAAATAATTTTTCATCGAGCAAAATGCTCAAATGTTTTGAGTGTGTCTGCTTACTAATCTTGCTTTGAAGTACCATTGACCGAATCAAGCTGTCTGTTGACATTCAGGTATATAAGCAAGTCACGTGTTGTGGGGATGGTTCTTACAAGGTTTCTTCTCGGTTTTCCAACATAATTAGGCAAGGAGCAGTGTGAAGTTGGTAATCTGTTGTCAGATAAGTGAAAAAACCTTGAGTACGATTTTTAACCCCTATCAAACAAGCAAAAACAGATTGTATGGTTGTGATAGTGTGGCAATTGTTGTTGGACACAGCTGAATATACAAGCAGGGGTTTAGCCAGAAAGTAAGGTGTCCAAAATGGTCATTTTGCTTCACTTTTTAAATGACATGGTCTCCAATTTAGATGGTTTCCTATCTCCTGCATGTTAAAGTTACTTAAAACAGGGTGTCCAAATGAGGCAGTTCATTTCAGGGTGTCCACTTGGATGGGTGTCTGCCTAAGCCCTTGTATACATGTAAGTTAAATACCTTTAGGTCTATTAACCGTACGACTAAAACATTTATATGTGATTATTTCCCATTCTTTCAGTTTGATGTGATAGCTACCTCTTTCTTCTCATAATTTTCCTTCAACTTCTCATAAGCTCCCTTCAACTTCTCATAAGCTCCCCCCAGCTCAAGGGCTGAGGCAGACCCGTCCAAGTGGACACCCTAAAGTGAACAATTGCCTCATTTGGACACCCTGTTTTTAGAAACTTTAACATGCTGGAGTTAGGAAAAATTGAAGCGTTGCGTCCCCATTGGGTATTCAACTATTTGAAACTTAAGCTAAATGACCATTTTGAACGCCCTATTTCTGATTTCTGGCTAACCCCCGGCTCCAGCTTCTCGCTAATATTTTCAGGATAATATGTTTATAGTACTACACACAATTGTGTGATAAAACAAATATGTTGCGCACAAAGATACAACCCTTATCTATTTATTTGTACCCTCCAAAGGTTTTCTGCCAAACACTTATTGCCCTGTAGGTATTCTGTTTCCGAGGGTATGTGTGAAGACAGGGTATGTGTGAAGACGATAAAGTCTGTTTATTGTTCTGAGACTATTTGAGCCTACCCTCTAACAGATCTGTCTTAAAATACCCAGCTCCCTTTACACACCGGTTTTACAGATGTTAGTCACCCCTACTTTAACCACTGCATTTAGTTAGTCACATGTCTGTCCGTCCATCTGTCTGTTTGCTGCGCAATAACACTCTTGTGCTTTCAACTCAAAGTAGACAGCTTTTTTATGACTCAGTCACAACTATTTTTATTGCTAAATGACTTATTTTGATAAGATAATCATTGGTATTGTTGAATTTTACTTCCTCAAAAACGCCCATGAATAATAATATGATATAGCTATATTTTATTATGATTTTGTTGTCTGACCAAATGCAGTTTGTTTACAGAGTAGCAATGTTGTCTTTACTTAGCACTGGAGAAAATTAACATTATCAAAATACCTCACATTTTATGGTTGTGCTAGTGTCAATTATTTTTGGAATACATGTGAATAATATAAGGGAATTGCCCTTGAGCTTGACGTAAAACACCAATCAATCAATGGATTGATCAATCAATCCATCAATCAATCAATCAATCAATCAATCAATATAATGATTTTAATCCTAGAGGTGTGAGAAATTAGAATTATGTATGTGATTATATGTATGTAGAACCATAGCCAATGGCCAACAAACTTCCTCATGCGTTTAGGCCCAGAATAATATACAAATTTATACAATTTTATTGAGTATATTGCTATGATAAGCATTGGAGGTACATACATATAACTGTCTTAGCTGGTATTGAAAATCTGCCTGTCACAAATCCCTATTTTGAGAAATTTTGGTGTCTAAATTTTTTATTTTTGTATATTTCTCATGTTAAAATTCTGAACTTCTACCTGTCATACTAACCATTTTTGGAAATCGGCCTGTCTCAAATGACAGGTGGACGGGTCCCTAGCTATGAGTTACATTATATTTCTTACACAACATGTGTAACTTACTCATATATCTGATGGTCTACACTGACTCTACAGATGCAAAAGAACCTGTGGATGGTAAATGAAATCGAAGTAAGATCAGTAGGCCTGATACGCTAACCACTGAGCTAGGGCAGTTGGCTGAAACTGTCTGGTAAGTACACCCTCCTATATAACACTTTACATTATTGTTATGTTGCTGTTTACACTTGCAAAGCACACAGCTGTCAGTCTGTCATAAAGGTGATGAAACCTAAAGCAGGGTGTTAAACATAACCCATCCAAATGTGTGTATGACATTGGATAATTAATAGGTATATTTTTAGCCAGAAATCAAGAAGAAGGTGGCTCAAATCTCCATTTTTGCAGAAAACAAGATGTCTCGTTTTAGTGTTCCCCTATCGTTCCCATGTTAAATTCGACTGAAACAGGGTGTCTCATATGGCTTCTGGGGTGTTGCAAAGACCAAGAGACACCCATCTGGCTTACACTGCATGTATGAAAATAGGTGTTCAGAGCTGTCAGAATCATTGTTCATGTCATATATGTCTCATGGTTAACTTTTTCCAAGTTCAATGCCTCATTTGATTCCAAAGTAAGTTGATCAGTGGAAATTTAATCACTCATTTATCAACTTAATATTATTTAAAAAATGACTATTTCTGACATATTTGGATTATAGTATCATTAATTCGTTAAAATTGTTTTATTTTATTGACAAGGGGCTTCCTACAAAATAAATGGTCTCCCAACACATTTTTGCCTGCCCTCTTTCTATAGTGTATATAGACAGGTACAAAGTATGTCTACCTTCACAGGCTGTTGACAAATTTGACACAACACAATCTGGAGGGATTTTTTTTGTCTGTTTGTTCTGGGATTGAGATTTGAGTGTGGGTGTGCTAGAGCTAAGTACTCCAGTAAACAAGTTAGACAATGCACAAAAGTTTTATGTTACTGGTATAGAATAACTGTAAATATTATAACAGTTTGACATTGACATGTTACTGGCATAGTCATGTGGTCTTTGTATTGCACTGCAGGAACATATTTTTTGCAACTGTGAAATTTTGTGTGGTTTGTAAATGTTGGTGCTCACCATTCTAAAATAAGCGAATACGCATGTTTTTGATTTGGTAGTGACATATTAAGGCCTTCCAAAATAATGTATCTGTTTCCTGTAACAAGAATAAAAAAACATGAAAAAGTTAAGAATTGTCCGTTTTTCCAGTATTGTAATAAGTAAGTTAGTCAAATGGCTGGGCCTAAACTAAGTATACTTTATACTTATATATACCAGTAGCTCTGAATGGAAGAGTGACCAGACAAACTGGTTTTCTCATTATTCGGTTGAGTTACATGCTTTTCGTAGTCCCGGCATTCTGGAATTTGAGAAACAGGTAAAAATAAACCGACACAAATCTAACGAGTTTTCGGGTCCGGTTCTGTGATATCAAAATAAGCCTATCCAGCCAACAACATGTACAATGAAGGTGAGTTACATTCATAGGGCATGTACATGTGTCCCCAGAGTTGAGTTGTCACATGCAGTATATATTTAAATAATTGTCACTGAGCAGTATATGATACAGTTTTAAAAGCATACAGGTTTACAGCCAGTGTGTCTGCCCAGGGCCACCAGCCAAACCATGCCAGGCTGTCCTCAATATACTTGAATGGCAAGCTCGTTTTTATACAGGGTCTCTGACTTCACTTCAGTTATGCCAGTTATACCAATGTAGATTAACATGTAGGTCTTGCTTATGAAGCGGTTTCATACTTGTACTAGGATAGGTTGACCGGTTTTACTGGTGTGCTCTGCCTGCCTGATAGCCAGTGAGGCCTTCCAACCAACTGCGGCAGGCTTAGAGAACAAGTCCCTCATAGAATAGGAATGAAGCAGACTAGCTAGGGGCATTTCGGATTGAAGTTTAACCCTGTCTGCTGGGGTGTCCAAGGGCTCTGAGAGGGAGGATTACTTGTTGCGTATTGCCCTTCTCCCTCCCAGCTCAGGAGTGGATATTACCGGACTATTTTTACCTGTGTTTTAATTTAACTGAAAAGGTAGGTGTTAGCATATTTTGTTAATATATTAATGTTTCAACGCCTTCTCAGTCCTGTCTATCCGGTGCATTCTGGAGTATTTTGTACACATAAAACTTATTTTATTACACCAATAGGCTATCAATATACACATAGAAAGTAACATACTGTGCAATGCTGTAACACAAAAATATACATAGAAGTAAGAAAATACTCATAGAAAACAAACTTTTTACACAAAAATGTCTTCGCCAGGTCTGCCTTCTTTGTCCTCAAAACAGTCAAGAATGCTGTTCAACTTTTTTTTATCAATAGCCTCAAAATTCATGTATCAAATTGCTTGCTTTAAAATATTAACACCAGGAGTTTTATTCCAAAACGTTTGTAAAATTCATAGGAATCTATATCTATTTTAAACTTTTGTGGACTAATTGGCTTACATTCCCATACCTTCTGGAAAACACTATGGCCTAATAGCATAGTAAAAGAGGGCAGATGTATTTCCTCAGAATTTTCAGTATATTTAATTTGAAATTTAAAAATTTCATCTCAACTGTATAATACAGAGAACAGTATTGCAGTTTCTTACATACATGTATCTCATTCTGGAAGAGTTATGAAAATCTATCAACCTGGTCCAACAGGTATAGTTAGCCAGTTTACGAGAACATCCCTTTATCTAGGGTAATTAATAATTACTGTACCGTCAGTTGGATTGATTTATCTGGGAGAATTGAAACCTGAGATTACCTATTAAGATTAGGTGAGTTGCAGGGGATGGAGACTGATAATTAAGGTCGCTTCCCCATTGGGTATTCAAGGGTCAAGGGTCATAACCCCACTGGGTAACTAACCATGCTTAATAACAATCCTAGTGTTATAAAATCTCATTGTATCTTGTAGCTAAGACGTTAAAGTAAAAGGAAACCTAGAAAAAATATACATATTTAAAGTAAGCTTTAAACAGGATTTTTTTCTGTGATTTATGGGATTTTTATTCCTAATCCTCTTTATTCTGTTCTGCTAACACATGAGCAATGTGTCTTCAATGAAGCGTGTCAGTAGGATCCACTCTTTTATTGTCATAAAATCTGATAATTGTGCAGTCGTATTGTTTATGGGCAGTTTGCCATTTTATTTGGCTGTTAGTCCAAATATTTTTTTTCCTGATGCCCTCTGGCTATAACAGTTGTATGTTCTGAGCATTATCAGTTTTCGATATAGCTTTCCACCATAATAAGGTTGTGTACAATGTGAAGTGGATAATCCGTCATCATATAAGTGAAATACCCTTGAGTACGACATTAAACACCAATCAAACAAACAAACCTATATGGTCTGCACCTGTAGCTTTATATATAGTGCTATCATGTGCTCTTACTAATCTTACTTGGAATTACTGTTATAGGGATCGAACCCATCTGTCGACCATCAGGTATATGAGTGTCAGTCACATGATGTGGCTCCAGCAATCGTGGAGGTGGTTTTTATGATGTTTCCTCGGGTTTTACGCCACAGTGTAGCTGAAATACCACTGAATGTGGCGTAAAACACTAATCAATCAACCTCGTGGTTTTCCACCATAATTAGGCAAGGAACACTGTGAAGTGTATAATTCATCATCATATAAGTGAAATACCCTTGAGTAATTTATTAAACCTCAATCAAACGAAACAAATTGAATTTCCTATCTCTGAAATACCGTTGAACACAAGTCACACAAGATGGCATGCCAAATTGCCAATGATCAGAATTGTCTAAATGATCAGATGTTTGAAATGTGGCCGAGCTATGTTTGACTTCTTTATGCAATCCACTTATCCCCCACCTTCAGTGTACCAATTATGGGTTAAAGGCTGCATTTTTATTTGGAGATCTCACAGGGAAATTTTTGTCTTGATTTTTGCACACAGATTGTTTAAGTTCTCAGATGTTTAAAATGTGCCTGAGCTTTGGTTTTTTTTGGCTTTATGCTTTGGAACACTAGGCTGCTGTAAGTTCCAAGGTCTCAAGGGAAATTTTTGTTCAGTTATGTCTTGGTGGTTTTAACAAGTTTTCAGTTTACCACTGTACACACTACACAGACTGTTTAAGTTCACATAAAAGTGAATTGTCAAAGGGTACACAAATTGTTACACACCAATCTTATCCATAGAAATTAGTAAACTGCTAACCATATGAGTGAAATGCCCCTATTAAAGAGCAAAGAAAAAAAAATCTGGTCTGGAATGGTAAAGTATTTTTTAGGTATTTTAAGGTAAATCTAGTTCTATTGTGCACAGGTAAATAAGCTAGTGGGAGTGTTCAAAAGATCCAGTTAATAGACAAGCCCCTTTCACCAGACTCCCTGCCTTTTATACAATTGTTATCGTTCTAAAAAACGTGTTACATCTTTGTCACATTTCATAAAGGTCTACAATGAATAGATTGTAGCCTAAGATGTAGTCAAAACACTAAGTTGTTAAAGTTGTATAATCTTTCTACGGTGTTTCATCCAACTTCCCTTGTTTATGCTTATTATATGAAATTTAATAGTCGTTGAGACAATGTTTCCTAGTAATTTTATATATAATTTGAAACTTACAAATTTCATCTCAACTTTTTATCAGTATGTATAATACAGAACACAGCATGTTACGTATGCTGCACTATAGCCAACTGCAAGTTTTATGTATAGTGTTTGTTGTCTGTCAACCATTCCATATATGAGTGAGTCACATGATGTGTCCCTGCTAATATAGGGGATGGCTTTTCTGATGTTTCATCTCAGTTTTCTACTGTATTTTAGCAAGTGTAAAATGGATGATTCGTTGTCAAAATCTGGGAAAGTCATTCTGTTGAGTTTTTAATCAAAGTAGCGGGCGGATGGAGGGAGCTTTATGTTGCCCTGGTGCTCTCAGAGCTAAAGGGGAACAGGAAGCCGATCTGTTTGTGTCATCCTGAATTTGACCTGTCTTGTCTTTGTTTGTTGCCAGCGGTGTTGACGGTGGTTTCCTTCACCCATTGGCCTGGCATGTCGTCATATAAGTGAAATACCCTTGAGTACGTCGTTAAACCCTAATCAAACAAATCAATCAAAGTATACTGTATATATTTTATGAGTTAAAAAGTATGTGAAGTAAAACACATTCAGTATGTAGGACACTTACTGGATTAAAATTCAACTGGTATTTAAAATTGTCCATTGTTTTGAAACCTGTGTTTCTTTCTCTATCAAAACTTCATCTGTATAAGAAATCCCTATAATTCGTATCATATGAGTTGTTTTGTTTTAAATGAGGATAAACCTCAAATTAATGAATCATTATGCAACAAAATATTTCTAGACAAAAATAAAATAATAATTTTGATCAAATCAGAAAACAGAAGAAAAAATAAAATAATTTTCCAAACTACTGCTGCTATCTATTTGATCAGGCTCATCTTATTTCATGGTTTTCCCTATACAACTATTTGTTAAAATGGTACTAGTAATTTTATGTTTTCATTAATTGAGTATTTACAACATTTACCTGAAGGCATAGCTTTGTGTATTTTGTTATTAATTTGGCTGGCTTTAGGAGTTTAAAGGATTAACAAGATTAAGTCATTAATTAACTGTGTTAATCCCACAAACCTATGTGCTAAACCAGGCTACTATTAAAAGGTTAAATCTCTGTAAAGAGAATAACACAACAGTAGTTTTTTTTTTCTCTGTCACATCTGTGTGAACTTTCATTGAGCATGTTCAATTCTATTCTCAGTCAGAGAATTCAGCTAATCAAAAAACCTGTTACATAACAAAACATAATATAAGCGCTTTGATTGGGTGATACGCCTAGACAAGAACGGGCTTCAGCATGTTCATTGGAGACAAACATCTAAGGTCATAATAGTGTCAAGTATTGTAAAGATTATAGTGTGAATATAATACTCACAGAGATCACATCAAAATCTTGTAGTTTTGAGCTATTTTCCAAGTCTTTATATTGCAATTTTTATCAATTAATTTTTTTAAAATTTGGCCTTTTGATCGAAGCAATGTTTTAAGGACAGGTGCTTTAGGCTAGCCATCTTGAGCAGCTGTGAACGTATGTTTGAATATCATCTTTCTAACCGTGTTAATGTCACAGTCGGCACTGTATGCACATTGACAGTAGTTATGAGTGTAAATTATTGGGCAATTGTGAGTAAGCTTCCTGTTGCCCTGTTGATCTCAGAGGTTTGTTGCCAGTGATGTCAAGGGCCTGTGGCCATGGCTTAAGGGTTTTCTTAATAAAGCCTACTTCGATGTACCGTTCACAGGATCAAGTCCATTAATCGAGCATCTGGTATATGAGTGAGTCACACGATGTGGCTCCAGCAATAACAGGGGTGTTTTTTACGAGGTTTCTTCTCGGTTTTCCACCGTAACTAGTCAATGAACAGTGTGAAAGTGAATACATAAGAGAAATACCCTTGAGTATGATGTTAAACCCCAATCCAACAAACAAACAATAAACCACTATCAAATAACATCAGGTGTGGAGCATCCGTCATCTATTATTATGACAAGTGACCTATATAAGTGAAGTGACCTTAAGTTTGCTGTTAGAGCAATTTCTTCTAAAGTAGTGAAAAGTGGCCAAATGGTGCTGCAACTGTTGCCAGTACTCCTGATGATCCAGATATTTTCCTGACGCGCTCTCATTCCATCTCAAAACATGTCTTTGTAGGAATTTGGGTAAATAATCCACTTGAGTTTTACCCACAGTTCAACATGTGGTCGACTAAGAAGTTCTGTTGATAAGCAACATTGGTATGCTCCTTAACAAAGCCAGGAATTTGTGGCATTTTTGTTTCCTTGTTATTTCTTCAAGGTTTTTAAGAGTTGTTTATCACAGTGCTTTCATATTACGTCCTCTTTTCTTCTAGAATTGTACCTGGTCAGCTCACTTCATCTTTCTGATGCAGTAATCAAGGGTAGAACTGCTTAAAATATTTTGTCAGACATTTTTCCCCGTAGGCCATTTAACCCAATGTTAGATTCTGGGGATCTTTACAGGACAATCTCATTTTTTACCAGACATGTCCTGCAAATGTATAGTAATTTCCTTCCCTGTAGTTGTCAGGCCCTATTTAACCATTCTAAACAAAAAAAGGTGTTATAACTCTCCATATGTTACAGAGTCATTAGCAAAAACGACATGCCTGGTTTATTATACTATTTTTTTATATATAAATTCAATACTCTGACACAAGGATATTGATTTAAAGACTATGGTATTGGTATTTTTACCGGCTTGACCAGTAGTATGGTATAGATAGTGACTTAATATTGTCATCACCGGAATGGTGATTTTTCCAGTTAATTGCCTTTTGAATTTTGCTGATTTTTGTACTTTTATGACAAAAAAATATCTGATACATGGTTATTTAAGAGAAGGTTCAGAATTTCCACCATGGGCTCCATCTGTCAATGTAAATCTGTTCATTTGGTTTTGTTAGGTAGGCTTGTATTTTCATTTCGACTTGGACAGATTTCGTGGCGACTTCAATATGAGCTGGTTGACTGCTTAGTCTGTTTCACAAACAAGTCTCTAGTTTTTACTGAATTTGATCGGAGCTTCCCTGGCTTCTAGCGTCACAATGATGAGAGATTGCTTCCTATTGCCATTAGGGTTGCAGTATTTCATTCGACTTCATCAGCATCTTATTTTATGACGTCAATTGGTATTTTGTCTGGCCTTTGTGATTGTGAATAAATCGCAGCTGATAGTTGGCCCTTCTATGGCTTTAAACATTACATTGCATTTCCTATTACAACCCTTATTGGCATCCATTCTTATGACGTTCTTGGGCATTCTAAAAAAAAGCAGTTCTGCAAAACTAGTTTTAGTCCTATGTCTTTAGACCGTATTTTTGTTTTCGTATTAAAGACTATATTGAGTTGAGATAGCTGTATGAGAACCAGTATTCAATCTGCTGTGATTCTGATATTGAGTATTTATTAAATAAGTATACATGGTAAGTTGTCTTACATAAAGCTGGCGATTTAAGACAGTTTGTTTTGTGTGTTGTATTCTTTTTGTCTTTACTTATCACTGGAGGAAAGTTTTTCTAAAAGTTAATAATTGTGTTTCTACATGTATGAATAGTGTGGGATTATTGGACTACACCGCTGTCAGACAGGTACATATAGTCATGTACCATGGAACAGGTAGATAATCACTAATCGATCAATCAGTCCGCCTTACTAATACTTAGCAGCTAGGTGTTTATATGGAGCGTGCACTCTTAAAATCAGAGGCCACCACCATGATTCAGTGGTTAGAGTGTCAGACTACTGATCCTCCTTTGACGTACAGGTAAACAGAAAAGCGTATCAGTATTGAAATTAAAGGTCCTGCAGCCGTGGCTCAGTGGTAGCGAGTGCGCTTCCTGAACTGAACATACTTTACCGTTCACGGGTTGGAGCCTGTCTTTCAACCATCCGGTATTATGAGCGAGTCACATGTTCACAGTTGTGGCTCCAGCAATCGCGGGGGGTGGTTTTTACAAGGTTTTCTCTCACTTTTCCACTGTAATAAGGCTGTGTACAGTGTGAAGTGGACAATCCGTTGTCATATAAGTGAAAAACCCTTGAGTACGACGTTAAACAACAATCAAACAAACAAACAAATCAAGATTAAAAAATATGTTATATGTTGAATTATTTGTTAAAACTTAAACTAAAAAAAAATGGATTACAATATTAACTCTATAATGTACATGTACATGTATAAATTGGAGCAGTTGGTACCAGTTCTTTGTCTATTGTTAAAACAGTAACACTGGCCTATCTATTACAAGTATATATCTAGTCCAGAGGTTAGGATAAATATTTAGTCTATATGGTGGGGGGCACCTGTTTTGTTCTGGGGTCAGCCAGGGTGAACTCAACCAATCTATAGTGTTTCACTACTGGATACAATGTTTAAGCATACAGCTTCTGTTTCGATCTAAAATCTACTGGGTTTAAAAGAGAATCAACATACAAACATGTACACGTGTATCTTATACAGTATTTATATTTTTTACTTTGCTTTGCTTTTCTTTGAATTTGTTAAAAACAAGCCACACCTTGTCAAATAATATGCCAGAAACCTGAGATTCCTGGCTGAACTCTCTGATTAAAAGCTAGACCAGAGATTATCAGATCCTTTAGTATGGCAGAAACATAGTAAACCGACCTCTAATTATAAAGAAGTTTTCAGTATTTTGGACCCTTAATATTCAGAAAACCTTACACTTGATCTTGAAATTCATTTGGCTAAAATGAAAGAATAAATGTATTTGGTAAATGTACGCAAAGACAGGAAGCTAGGGAGAAAAACACTTCAAAATGGAAGTAACATGGAAATTTTTAAAGACAGCCTGGAGTGGCACAATGGGCTACAGTAGGCTACAACAAGTCGAGAACACATTAAGTTAAAAATCTAAGGATTAATGTCACAGCTTGTGCACTTTCTGCTTTCTCGACAATGCTAATTTCAGGAAGGTTACACTTTATTCATTCTACTGTGATTACATGTACATTGCATAAGCAGTAGAAAATAACATTCAGGCATCTATTTCTCAGTAGATAACCTAACAGCACATGTTGCCACTTCTAGGTTGTACAACCAGTTACCGCATTGATTACTGTATTATAGCCCATCAGGTTTATAGGTGAGTCACATGATGTATCTCCTACAATGGTGGAGTATTTTTTAGGAGATTTCCATTCATTTTCAGACCATTTTTAAGCAAGTAAGTGAGTAACTTTGTAAAATGGACAATCTGTCACCCTGAATACACATCAAACCCCAATGAAACAGCCCTGTGAGGGAGCGGGTGGGCCATGGCCCTGCAGAATACTTCCTCGGTGGATCGTAAGAGGCACAAAAAGAGGTTGCTTTCTGTTGCCCTGGTGTTCGCAGAGCTAAAGGGTAATGGGAAGCAATTTTGTTTGTGATGTTCAGTATTTGTGTCCGTCGTCATATAAGTGAAATGCCCTTGAGTACGACGTTAAACACCAATCAAACAAACAAACCAATGAAACAAACAAGAATGCAAACTGTATAATGGCCCATAAAACCAACAATGTAATGTAGCATCCTGAATCTCTTTCATGTATTCAATGTTAGAATTATGAAATTAAATTCCCAAAAGGAAGATTACTCACTGTAACAGATTTGTGTCAGTGTCGTAACATGTTTCTGACTTATGATATACATCTGTTGCACTTTAAGCTGTAAAGTTATCCGCTGTCACGGTCTGTAAATCAGTGCTCTTAAAAGTATTAGGGTTATGCAGATACATTGTTATCTGTTCTTAGCTACAGTTGTTGTGTTTCCCGCTGGGCTGATGGCAGTAACAGTTCTCTTGTAAGATGCTGGACTTATGTAAGTTACAGTTGTCATGTGAACTGTTTTATTTTACAAGTGGCTGTGTGCCGCAAGAAAACCCCCATCCACCCCCACCAACACACATCCCCCAAC